>WAAE01026469.1:0-12117 GCA_013400495.1 Nicator chloris
GCCAGTGAGCAGGTGCACAAAAACCTGGGAGGGACTACAACCAGGACAATTGTCCCAAAGCCATATTCTATACCACAGGATATCATGACTAGTATATAAATTTGGAGAGGGGAGAGGGGAGAGATTGACTGGGAGGGGCAGATGGCTGCTGGGGGATGGGCTGGGCGTTGGTCCGTGGGTGGTGGTTAACAGTTGTATTGTGCATCACTTATTTGTCTTGTTTTTTTCCTCTCCTTTTCATTACAATTATTACTATATTTTACTTTGTTTCAGTTATTGATGTGTTCTAGTCTCAACCAAGGGGCTTTACTTTCTCCTCCCCACCAGAGGCAGCATGGTGGGCAAGCAGCTGTGTGCCACTTAGTTGCCAGCTGGGATTAAACCATGATGAGAAGAAATTGTTGTTTATGCCCTAATTGGACATGCCTTTCTTCAACGTCCCACTTGATATTTGTGTATAAGGTATTAGAAATGCCTGGTTGATAAACTAAATAGACTTTTATATCTTTTATCAGGCTTGCTGGTTTCTGATGTCAGTTACTTTGGACACATATCTGCATAAAGACTGGATCAAGAGAAGGAAGGGAAATCTTGTTATGACAGGCAATTATGAATTAATGATGAGCAATTGGTGATTATGCTTATTAGAATTATCATACTGAAGAATGAGCCATGCAAGAAGGGTTTGTACTTGTAGCAACTTTAGCTTGCTTTTATGGAAGTGGTAAATTCTTTCTTTAGGTTTGCTGTAATGGCTAACTATTACTAAAGTTTGGGCTTTTTTCCCCAGTCAAAGTTACATGATGGAATTGGGTGCACCATATAAGAATGAATCCAAATCCAAATATGCTATATTTACATTTTTAAAGGTCTTAAAACCTTGATAAAAACTATTGTAATAGAAACATACAAAAAGTATTCAAGGAAAGAGTGTGTAATATAAGACAGATAATATCCAATATAAAGGATCTAAATTAAGGAAGTGAAAAGTTATGTAAAAAACTTCTTGAGGCTTTTAGGAGAAGAGCTGGGAAGTAAATCATATCTTATGTAAAGAACATACTCGAATCTGTTTATTCTTATGCAATGTGCTGACTGCATCCCTCTGCAAGGAAATACTTTTGCTGTACTTTCAAAGTAATTGTATCTGTGTTATTTTCAGGAACAAAATTTTATTATTTCTTCTGATGTCTGTCAGTTCTTACACATCTTTTGTGTAATATTTGCAGATTGAGAGGAAGCCATACATACACATTTTATTAACTGTATTGCCTTTCTATAAACAACAGTGCAGATTTCATCACTTGATATTTGTTTCATATCTTAAATACATTTTTCTGAGAAAATGCAATAGTGGATTGATTGAAGAAAAGAATTACTGTCTGCATCATAGAAAATAATTATGCTTTCTCATAAAATGTTATGAAAATATGAGTAAATGAATGAGAATTTCATAAGGGTTATCTGTTTCATTTTGCTATCAATTTTATATTATAAATACAATAATAAATATATGTATCTCTTTCTTTCTGTCTATCTGTCACTCTTCCTGATTCTCTGCAGTTACAACAAAATCTTCACAAAAGTAAAATCTTGAGATTCTAAGATTTACAGTGCTCTGAACAAATCTTACTGTCTGGGCACCACTTCTTTTGAATGTGCATAGCATTTCCAATACAACAGGTATTTGCATAGAACCAAACCCATTTTTTTATTTTATTAGTAGAAAATATAAAAATCTATGAGAGAATATTAATAATGAAATCTTTTAATGAAGCAGTCATTTTCAAAGCAAACCCTAATAATAAAATGATGCTCTGGCCAGATAATTCTAACTAGAAAAGCTATTTAGGAAAATATTGCTATTTAAACTTGTAATACAGAAATTTATAATATGTGCAAAAGAAATGGAAGAGTATTGAAAACAACACTGAATAATAAAAAATGTTCTTGATTGAAGTTAAGTAGCTTCTTCAATAGCAATGTTTTCACAAATTTGTTTTGAAGGAAAATAGTGTTAAATGCACATTTATACAGCAATAATATGTATCAGATCCATTCAAAATCCCACGTTGAGTTGGTGATTAAATGATTTGGTGTCATAAAAACTTTTGAAATATCTATTTCAGCAAGTGCTTCTAATGGTTTCAATTTGAAAGATATACACCATACCAATGTATGGAATGTTTCCTTTAAGGATTTTATTTGTGATATGAGCAGCAATCACATATTTATGGAAACTGCAAAAATTTGTGTGTAACTTAACACTTTTCTTCAATTAAAATACAAATGGCCTTTTGTAAATATAGCAATTTTTTTTAGGCACATGCTCTAAATAAATGCAAATTTATTTTAAAATATTATTTATTAAAAACAATTCCCTTTTAAAAAGGGAATTACCCTTTGAGAATCAATAAGTTCAATTCTGTTGAAATATTTTTACATTTAAATTATTCAAATCAGAATACAATCAATATTTTCTGCAAATATTTCAAGCAATGTTCTTCTGTTCAGAATATTTAGTTATGCCTTCTGTCAAGAATCAGCAGTAGCCATGACTAAACAATGTGATTATAACTGCGTGTAAGGCCAATGGAGACAGATAATACACCAGGTGCATTTTTGGGGTTTATCACCTAAAATTTATTGTTGTGATCTTTTATGATTAAATTTCACGTTGTTCCAACAGCTGGAGGTTGGACAGATTTATTATGCAAAGAGAATTACCCAATGATAGCATGATAACTCAGTGTCATGGATTCAGAAATTTCAATGCCTGTATGCAAAATGCTTCTAATTTGCAATTTCTTTCTTAAAGCATCAGGTTTTTACTGTAGAATATGTAATAATATTAACTCATTGTTTTGTTTCACTCACTGTTATAGATCAGTATTTCACGATCTGCAGAAGTCTTGAGGGTATTGTTTTGTTTTGCTGGTAATAATGGTCCTGAAATATTAGGTAAGCCAGAGAAAAAATAATACAATTCTGCTGCTCAATGAAGCCCAAATCTTTCCATATGCAATAAAGATGTTTAAGTCTTTGTATATATTTATATATTCTTGGAGGTACATAGAGAATTTAGAATTCTAATTAATTCTGTTTTCTGAGATAATTTTAAAAAAACCTCTATAACATTTTTTTACAATACTTTTTTTTTTTTTTGCAAAACTTAGTCTTAAAGGTAGACAGAAGTGAAACAGAAGAGAGTAAATTTTCAAAGTATTTGAGGATATGTGAAACTAGCAGACATTTTCAGAACAGAGTTTTCAAATAGTGTTATCACTTATCTATGCCAAAATCTTCCTTGGATAAATAGGAGTCCTGTTAGTGAACACTTTTTTTTCCCCCTTGTCATCAATGAGTTTTTTCATAGGTAAGTACAGTACTGTAAACTCTCTAGACCAAAATTTGAATTGCTCCTTATAACACCTGTAGCAGAACTTAAATTTTTTGAGGAGAGTTATAACATTTTATTGTCTTATTTTTGTAACACTGTAGTTTTATATGACGTGTAAACAGAAAATGTAAGACACTGTGAAACTCTAGTTAGCATTTTTGAAAAGTTTGAAATTACTTCAAGTTTTCCTCTTTTTCCTCTAGAAAACTTGTAAATTAGGTTTGCACTTCATTCTGGGAAGAGTAAAAGACATTTAGAAAAAAAAAAAAAATATATATTTCTCTTGCATTCACATAAAATATTTTTGAGTGTTATTAAAGGTCTGTAAGAACACTTTACAAAAGCTTAAACAGCTGTAACCAGGTGCTCAGGTTAAGCATAATTTCTTAGTCTTAAAGGTAGACAGAGGTGAGACAGAAGAGAGTGAATTTTCAAAGTATTTGAGGATTTGTGAAACTAGCAGACATTTTAGGATCAATTGTAAGTATAATTATTTGGAGCTGAGAATATGCAGACTGACAGGTCAAATGACTTATGCAGAGAAAGAATGTGAGAGCAGAAGATAAAATTTTTTAAATTCTAGTCCACACAATACCTTGTCCACAGGACATTCCTCTGTGTTGTGGCATTAAATCCATCATGCTACCTGTTAAGCAGCAGAGTGGGTTAAGCTTCAAGTAGATTGTTGGTTATTGTGAAAACTACCTATAGCTGCAAATTCATCTAAGGGTGTCTAGGCAGTGGTTCTTATAGTTCCCAGAAACAGGTCCATCTAAAGATAAAAGTAGCAATGTTTAAGGAAAAGAGACCAGTTTATAGTGTCAATCCTGAATTCAGTCACCCAGAAATAAATGCAAAAAATTAAAATTGGAAGCAGTGATTGCTGGATGTTTTAATCAAAAAAGGGAGATGATTATGGTCTTTGTGGAATCACAAGATATATTATGGTTTCAGGTCAGTAAGATTGGTAAAGTTTTCAATTCAGCAGCATTGTTACAATTTCATTAAAGATTACTTATCTCTCACCAAAATTGTGGTTCAAATATATGTCCCAGTAATCTAATCCATATAATTTGCTTTTCCCTAATACAGTAAATTAACATATATTTCTTAACCTGTTTTAATTGTGGTATCTGTTTTATAATTTTATAGGGAAAAGTTAAACTCTGAAAAAATCAGCTTGCAAAGATGACATTAAAATTTTTAGAAATTTTTGAAGTCAATTATAACAAAAAAGGCTGCAGTGACAAGAGTTGAGGTGAGGGATAAACTTCAAAGATTTAAAATTGCTTACAACATATAAGTCTGAACTCTAAGTCCGATTTAAGTCAAAGTTAGAAATTCCAGATTGTCGTTATTCTTATCACCTAACTGTAGTTTGCATGTGTTTGTCTCGGTATTGGTTTCAAACCATTAAATTTCAAATGCTAAAGGCCTAGTTACCATTCTATGTTTAATATTGCTAACTTTTGTACTTATGTTGATGTCGCAGTGCCCAATCACGTGAGGGCAATCCTCACAACAATCCCCGGCTAGCAAGTGGAACTGCAGCAGTTCTGAGTGTAGCCTTCGGCCCGAGGCTGTCACTGGCCTGCGGGATTCCAGCTACAGCTGTGGGTTCTTGACCCTCTTATCCTTCAATGGAAGGCGAGCAGCAGACGACAATGGTGAAGAAGGAGGCAGACTCCAATCCGGGGTGTAGTCTCGGTTTATTGAGAACCCCCGAAGGAGCTCCGAAACCAATGGGAACCAAGGGAGAAGAGCCCCGAGCACAAGCGTGCTCAGGATTTTATACAGAGGGAGAGTCAAGGGGAGTTAACATCAAACATCCAATGGTAAACAAGGGGTGTAACAGAACAATATCAACTGACAAGAACATGAACCAACCATCAACAACTGGGGAGGGATCTCAGGGACCCCAGCCTATCACTCGACGCCCTCCCTGGAATCTTCCAGGCGAAGGGGAGAGGCAGTCGAGTGACAGACAAGGGCCTATGGAATGAGAAACAGAGATTGACAGAGAACAGTCAGGATAACCGGGAGGAGAAACTTGATTGGCATTGGGTGAAATCAAAACAGGGAAAATCAAGGGGAGCAGTGGTTGCAACCACAGGTTGCACACTGCAACATGTTGATCCTGAAAACTATCAAGAAAAACTCTGAGGTTTCAGATAGGAACTATTAACCTAGACATTAAAATTTCTGAAAGAACTGGTTTTATACTGTATTAATAATTTTCTTTTGGATTACAATATTTTTTCATTTAGAAATATTTACAGTGTAATTTCATAGATGTTTTATTAAATTAAAATCTATGAGTTTATAATTTACTATATTTTTTGCTACAATTCTGACATGATTTTGTTAGTAAAATAACTAATAACTAGGTATTCAAACACTGAACAAAACTATCTAGAAAGATCATGGAACCTCTTTCTGGAACATACTGGAAGTTTTACCACAGAAGGCCCTGCACAACCTGACCTGTTCTGTCCTTGCTTTGAGTGACAGGCTGGACCAGAGATCCTGAACAGATGACCTCTAGAAGTCCACTCCAAACTAAGTAGTTCTATGACAATTATCAAAATGTCTGTCATTTTTCAAGCAATGAACACTTCAAACTCCACCAAAATGAAAAGACAGAAGTGATACTATTTTCCTGTAGCAAACCAAAATTTGACATCCTCCTTTTTTCTGCAACAGAGTTTGGTATTTTAAAATCCTGGAGAACATGTCCTCTTCTCCAGCGTTTTTGTGTACTATAGATTATCTATGGAACTAATTTTAGAGATATGCCCAGACATTTAAGTTCAACATGTGCCTGTTGGAAGTGTTATGAAACTGCTCATGATGGATGATAAATTTGTTATGCAAAAAAGGATGTTGTGCATTAGCACAGCAGTCTTTGCATCAATAATGCTGGAAACTTGGGGCATGCTAAAAGGGCTTTTTAAAAATTATTAATTTTGACCATATTTTCTGGGTTAAAATATATATTATTTTAAGGCTGAAGTTGACAAATTAAATACATTTACACAAACATCCTAAAATAATTAATTTAATTTATTATCTGCTCAAGGAATTTTTTAGTGTTTTTGTTTAGAAAAAGAAAAATGTAGCATTTTCTGAGTATGTAGCTAACAAGAAAATGGACTAAGTGAACATAAATACCTAAATCAGTAAATTTTCATTTAGCTGCCAGATTAAATGATTACTGGAATGACTTCTTCAAGACAGAAATAAGCAGAATGTGTTTAGTGTGCTAAGTATTCATGTTTGCTAATATATTATGGCAGATGAATGTGTATTTATGTAAGAAGTATTTTACAGACCATAACCAGTTGTGGTGGAAATGCATCCTCTGTTTTGAAAACACTATCAAAACATTTTAAAGAATTATTTTTAGTCCTATGTTCTTAAGGTATTTTGATATTCTGAGACCATCAGGTGGACTGCATAGAAGAGCGTAATTATGTATGGATGTTCACACTCTCTTGAAATGAATGGGATGCCAGTCCACAGGCTTTATTTGTGGGCTCACTTGGAATTCTGTGTCAGAGAGATGAGGCTGGATACACATTTGTCTCTCTAGTGAAAACAAAATCTGAGGGAAGGACAACTTTATTTTCTTTTATAACCTACATATACTATGTCAAAAAGAATGAAATAAACATTTATCTCTTACTCAGTCCTGTATTCTCAGTTTATAGGATATGTGGGGCTTGTATTTAATTTATTTTTATAGGTAGCAAAATATCTATTGCTAAGCTATTAATTTGAGTTGGTATCTCATTATGCCTTGGGTGAAATAACTTCATATAATCTAATAATTTAACAGATTTATATCAGAGTCTTTGTGGAATAACTTGTATTAATATTGGTTCTCTAGATGCATTTATTAATATTCATGTTTCACTTTTAGTTCTGGTTGCTCAAGAACTACTAGAATTATTTAAATACCATGAAATAAAACCCATTCTGATTATAAATAGATGAAGAAACATGTTTTTTATGCTTATTTTAAATTTTGGTAGTAAACAAACAAAAATATATAACCTTGGAGAGTGTATTATTTTAACAAGCACTTAGGCATAACTTAATGGTGTTTACCATTTTGATGCCATTGGCATTGGCATTTGTATTCTGCATGCCAAGCATTACGCTGAATGCATTTATAAATTTAACATTAAATCAACTTTGTACCTCAGGGTTAGATAAGAAAATGGATTGTGATATTTTACTTCTTTGAATTGTACTTCCAGCAGGAAAAACTGCCTGTTACTTTTAAAAAGCAGATTTTTCTGCTACAAAAATTAGTGCTCTGAATACTACTAATGTATGTCTAAAACAAAAAGAAGGTAAAAAGAATAGATTGCAAATGTAAATTTTTGAGTTGAAGCCATCTGAAACTTTAAAAGATAAAGGGCAAACAAATGTTTTGTAAGAGGCCAAAACCAGTCTCATAAAGGTTCGAATTTTTATGTTATGGAATGTGACTCCCACTACCTGGCTCTATGTGTTCACCACCGACTTTCTGGACACACCAGACATCCCCAGTTCCCAGGTAGGAATGATTGGGTAGAAGTCAATTCAAGTCTGTTGCTTGTTTCTCTCCTCAAATTTCATTCTCTTATTGGTTTTTTGTTTGCTTGTGGATTCTTTGGTTTGGTTTGGTTTGATTTGGTTTGGTTTGGTTTGGTTTGGTTTGGTTTGGTTTGGTTTGGTTTGGTTTGGTTTGGTTTGGTTGGGATTTTTTCTGGCTTTAGTACTCCATTCTAGACTGAGTTATGTATCCACTTCCCTATGCTGGTCTTGGCTAGTTGAGGGAGGAATTATTCTCTATTCATCAACACCGCAAAGGCAGCTTACAAAACCAACTGATCCATGCAAGTGAAATAACCAGTTGATTCACTTTCACAGACGTTTATGAGTAAGAAATCAGTTTCTTTGTGTTCCCTTTATATTGACATACTTTTAGTTTTCCTAGTAACTGTCGGTTTTTCCCTATAGTCTTCCTTAAGTTTTACAAAGATTTTACCTGGATCCATCTTGCCTGATTTTTATTCCATTGTGTGAGTTTATTTCTCTATTGCATATTTCCCTGAATGTGAAGATTGGAGAAGCAATTGTTATTTTCATTTTTCAGTTTAAGTAGCTCTCAGAAACATTATTTTTTTTCTTGTCAGTATTTAGCCTTGGAGTTTATGTATTGTGGTCTGGGAGCTACTCCTTAGAATAAAAGGGGAAAGCTTTTTTGGGATACATATCAACCCATGCACTGAAGGGGCAGAATTTATGAAAAATTTATGTGTAGCAGTATAAAAGAAGATTGCAAGTTAATGTGCACATACTTAAGAAGAAATTAAAATGGCACTGGAAATCTTCATATATTTGAAGATCCTTAGTGTTTAACTTTGCAAATTTGAGCTGGGTGATAAGGTTTTTTCCATCTGAATTTCATTTTATCTGGAATATATAAAGTCAATGTGCTCTTAACCAGTCTTCAGGTCTGACTTGCATGTAAATAACCTATTATGATCAGATAATGGCTATATAACTAATTATAAGATTATTTAATAAACCTTCTAAGATAAGAAAGAAATAACATACAGTGTTTCTGACTAAGATATTTTTCCAAGCACTTAGCAAAGTTCCTGCATCTTTTAATTGGTACTGTTCTGATTCAGACTACTCTGATACAGGGCAAAGTTCAGTTTATCACTTCAGTATAGTTTAATTTCAAGAACATAGGTTATATAGTTGGAATTAATAGGTCTAGAAGTGTTTAATGTATTTCTTGTGTTTAGTTGTGTTAAACATCTGTTTTATAAAGTATTGACCGCTCTAAAACTGCCATACTTTTCTCAGATTTTTTTTTCATTGCTGAGGCTTTTAATCCTAGAAAATAGAAATTTGGCATCCATTTAATCTACATGCATTGATTTCAGCATTTATTTCTTAGTGTGTGTGCGTATATTTGCCTCTCTAAATTTTGGAAACTTTAATTATCATGCTGCATCAGAATGTCTAACTGTTAACAATACTTTCTATTGCCTCAGCAGACACCTACCTTTTAAAAGTGATAATATTTAATGTCTGACAGAACTAATGGCAAGAGAGAGATAAAATACCAGATTACTGGACTTTAAGTATAGATTGTATCTTATTAATCTCAGTTCAAGTGAAATGTTAAGGAGATATTCCATACACGTTTAGTCTACCTAAAAGCTGTGCAGATGACCTTCTATAGTAGTTCAAATCCATACAGCAGAAACAACTTTTGCTACTGTTATTCTTTCTTGGGATTTCTTGGGATTTAGTGAGTGTGGAAAATTTTAATATTATCTCTGCTTCTCTCATGCAATTGTGTACTGTCTTTTTTTCAATGTCAACTAAAGGGCTTATTCCCTGTTTTGATTATAGAATTTTCACTTGTGCTTTGTGCTTGACTTTGAATCACAATACATTTGTAGGATTATGATTATTTTAAAATAGAACTATTTTGCACCTGAAATCATGGCTGCAAGGATATTTTTGATAAATGTTAGATACTGAGAATTTACTTGTGCTTAAGGGCACATTTAACGTCACAACAGCCTCTGATAAGAAGAAAGCAAGTCACATTATTCAAGCATCACTAAGACATTTGGCAAATTTCAGAGTTTTGTTCTTTATGGATGATAATACTTTAAGGACCACTGTAAGTTACATCTATAATTGAAGTTTGTTAAATCACGTGAGGATAGGTTTGGCGTAGAGAAATGTAATCACTGAAGTCTGAAACATAAACTTTAATTTAATCAGGAGTGTCAAAATAGTTGAGCTCCTCACCCCTTCATGTGTTAGCTGCATATTTATGATAATCATAATTTGATATTTTGAAATAGGGTGTTTAATTTTCACAGACTATTTCTAAACCACCAATTACCTGTTGTGGAGATCAGTGACCATGAGACTGAATAAAAAATAATTGAAGAATAAAATCAATCTCTCCCCAAAAGCAAAACCTAATCTGACATACATTATGTAATATATCCATGTAATTTTGTCCACTTCTGTGAATGAATCTGTGAGAATTAAAATATCAGGGCAAGGCCCAAAATAATTGTTATAACATCAAGGTGGAAAAATGCAACCTTTGAATTCAAAAGAATATGATTCTTCTTGTATCACCCTTCACATCATCAAAGTTCTACTCAAGTACTTCAATTATAGGTATATTGTAATTACAATCTAGATTTCTGACATATTATATTGACACTTTAAGGGGGAAAATAGCCCTTTGCATTTCAACATGGGAAAAATGGAAGCATTAATGGAACCATTATCCTTCCAATTCACTTCTTCCCCCTATTTCTGTAGATACATAAAGCATTGTTTTGACCATTCAGTGCAGCTTTAAATGACAATCCAAACATAGAAGCACGGATATTTTTTGTGCAGTGCTGTATGCTGTTTATCAGCCCTACAACCTCTAAGAGTATAGATTATTCTATCTTTATTTTCCTCAGCTGTTAAGCTCAAAGCCGGGCTCAATATTTACTTTGGCAATTTTATATCCCCTCTAGAAGGGAACTGATGTCTAAAATTCTAAGATTTTTTTCTGTTTGTTGATCCCACTGTCAAATTTGGTCAACACTGGAAAAAATACTCAAAAGCCAGTCCCACTAATGATATATATTAGTTTCCCTGCAAGCTGGCTCCTCTCTGCTCCTATTCTGCCATTCTATTAAGAGAAAAAATACAAAAGTTTCATGTGAGCCTAACTGGCAGAAAACAAAAGATATGGTGGCACATGAGGAGCATATCAGTTAAATAACTCTGACAGTCCAAATTGCTTCAATTTTTTTTTCCTTTTCCCTCAAGTATTCCTGTAGAGTTAGCATCTGAGTGATAAAAACAAGATTTTAATATTAGGCCTTTCAGTGTAAAAGATCTTAAGCAAGCTCATTAAATAGAGTGAATGGCTCCAATCTACTTCATTAATCTCTGTAGTATTAAAATCTTTTATACATGCTTTATTTTTAGATTTGTCCATATTTTGGGCATTCAGTGCAGTAAATATGGTTCTCAGGGTATTCTTACAGCTTGAAAGTTTGTGTATTACTGGCAGCACCCTCTGAATCTTCCTGATAATGCTGCCTAGCCAATTTCCACAGCATATTTTAATAGAAGTTTACTGTGTTTTACAAGTGGGAAATGAATCAGCTGAAAAATACTTATTTTACTAAAAGCTCATTGGAGATAAGCCCCTTGTACTGAGAAAGGACTGCTAAAAACTCACGTGATTTCGTTCCTAAGAGGAAATGAAGTGTGGTGATATATAAAGTCATTCTGATTGCATATGTCTTCCTGAAGTAGTCTGTTTTCAATCACATTGCAGAAGTTACAATTCCTTGCTGAAGGAGTCAAATCGATATTTTTTAGTGTTGATTTTGCTGCTAGTAAACTACAAAATACATACAATTTTAATATGATACGTCAATGTATATTTCTAAATGGAAAATGTGTTAAAAACTTTGTAGGTATATGTACAAATCATCAAAAGGTGGATCACTTAATGGATTTTGAACAGTTATACTTTTGTACTGTTTCATCAAAATTTAAAAATCTACTTGAACAAAAAGCAAATTATTCTGTGTTTTGAATAATGTCTGAAGCTGAATGTCTTGTCAAACTGTCTGCAAAGGACTTATGTTAGAAGCACGCCGCGACAG
>WAAE01026474.1:0-48326 GCA_013400495.1 Nicator chloris
CTCCCTTCCTTCCTCCCTCCCTGTCTCTCTCTTGTGGTGACTGTTAATATATGAGGTTTTATGTGCTTAATACCCTGTGCACAGTTTGCTTCCCTGGTTCACACCATGTGTCAAACTGGTCTGTCCAAACCCACACAAGTTCTGCTGCCTGCTCCTCTTGCTACTTTTCCCCTTTGGATGTATTTCACCCTTCAGGCTTTCTTCTGAACACAGGACTAGATCCTTGGCAGCCTCTAGGTGAGCAGGACTGCCAGCCAGGCTCTAGGAGCCTTCCAGCAAAGGTTAGTTGCAGAGGAGCAGCCTTTGTTCCACGGTGTAGGAACAAGAGAGCGCCTACTCCTCAGGCAGTTAGCATGGCAGTAACGACAGTTGTAAGGGTGAGCTTTTTACGGGGCTAGAGTGATCTTTAGTAGGGACAGGCCTGATGACAGCAACCTCAAGATGTCTGAAATTCCGCAGGGATCCTCTAATGGGATACAGGAATGCCTTTATCCTCATTGACTGGCTACAACTGGAAAGACATGTGATTTTAATTTTAGCTAGCTCTGCACCATTTCAGAGAGATATTTACAAGAGTATAAATAGACAGAAGAGCTCTGCAGACCAGCTCATTAAGTACCCCAAAGCATAACCCCCCCACCCCTAATGCCACAGTATAGGACCTACAATAACACCTGATGGACTAGACAAAAACAACCACAGAAAGGTTTCATGCTCAACACGTGTGATTTCATGTAGTTTTGCCTGTCTGAGTGCGTTTGTGCCTCTCCACTAAACAGCCAGTGGAAGATAAATGCTGAACCATGCATCCACACGGGTTTTTTTTAAAAAAACACATAGGCTGCCTTCCACTCTAATAATTTTGTTAGATCCTATAACGCATATTTTGTTTGTTTGTCTGTTTGGTTGTTTACTTTTTCTCTTTTTTTAGCAAGTATTCTTGTATGGAATTGGAACACCATGATTATACTGGAGGAGACAGATGAAATAATATTCACATTCCATGTGAAATGGTAGGCGGTCTTGAGGAAGGTGGCCCCACTAGTGCAAACCTGAAGGTTTCTGAGTACTGCAATGGCAGAAGAGAAGCAGAAAATGAGTCAGTAGCATTAATAGGATCCCAATTTGGAACAAATTAGACTCATTGCATTAGCAGAACAACTACAGAAATGTGTCTGAAGGTCTAGAAAACCCTCCAGGACAGTTTGTCATTGGTGTACCTCCTGGAGTCCAGAGCAGAAAGGATCCATATGCTTTGTGTATTTCTCCTGTTAGCCAGAAACAAGGCACAGAAGGGAAAGCATCTAAGTCCCGTGAGACATTTTTCAGATTTTTTTAATTTTATTTTTTTAACTGGCTGTGTTTTGTCTATGTAGCCAAAATCTACAAAAACAATAAACACCATTTTTAAATAACATGTTGAAAGCACTGGTCAGCTCCCTCACTGCAGGACTTCCCAGTTTTTCAGATGGCTGATATATCTGACTGTGTAAATATGATATGGTGTTCTTGTTAGGAACTAAACACTATTTAAAAAAAAAAAAAACTTTAAAAAAAAAAAATCTGACACTGGAGAAACCCGGAGCTTCAGGAAGAAGACAAGGCTCAGTCTGAAAGCTCACTCTGGAGCTGGACACTAGGGAACTTTGCCTCCGGCTGCTATCTCGTTGTTTGGAAAGACATTTAATTGTCCTTAAATTTTATTATGAAGAATATCTTGAAACTGTGAGGGGAGAAAAAGAACACAGCAGGAGGACATTTGGTTCATACATCCTCTAAGTAGTCTGGCATTTTGCAAAAAAAATTCAAGCAAACAAGGGATAAGGGGATTTTATTGGTCTTGAATTACAAAGATCTCCTTTTACATCCCCCAGACCAGACTTGCCAGCACACTGTTCTGTCTTTCCTTATCCTTTTTTCACTCTTTGTCCCTGGAAAGAAGAGTAAAAGAACTACCTACCAACCCTTTGATATTTTTCAGCAGAGTGCCACCCCACCCCCAAGCTTGGCCACTGCAGGAAAGCTTGACCTGATGCTGTTGGTCACTGCTTTCTGTTGTAGAGGTTCTGAGTCTCCGTGAACTACCTGGAGAGGATGACATGAAGATTGTACAGGGGCAAAACAACTCACCGACTTTGTGGACTTGTCTGGCAGGGCTCTTACAGTTCAACATTCCTGTTTTTGCCTGTGCAAGAGGGGCAGTTGTGCTGCTCCAGTGCATGCGGGATTGTGAGTTGAGTGACATTACAGGCATAAAAGCACTCAGGCCCTGCAGCAAGACAGGTCACAGTGCTTCAGACAGGTCAGCTAAGTTTAAAAATCTTGAAGGAAATTTTATCTTGTAGAGACTGATATGGATAAATAATGAATGGCTGCAGCTAGATACGGGCAGTGTCTAGTGTCATATATGTCTGTACAAAGCAGGGAACGATGCAGAAACATACTCTTTGACATGTGATGTCATGTCTTAAGTCAGAGTTGTAACTCATTGGGAGGATCACGTGCATTCAGAAACACACTTGTGTTCCCAGGAATGCTGTGACTTGTCCAGCAGAGCTGGGGAGTCCCAGGCACTCCCAGTAACCCCATTCAACAGGCAGCAAGTACACAAGTGATACTAGAGAATTTGCTTCCTGGAAGTACTGAGTTACTTTCACTTCACAATTAGTCAAATTTACCTTCCTGAAGTCCTACTGGAAAAGTCAACAGAGTGACAGGGGTTTGTTAGCTTGTGTTCTTCCAAAGGATTATTTGTCAAACACCAAGCAGGTAGCTGCCTCACTTAGCCCATCAGGACTGAATATCAAACAGGAAAAATAACTGAGGTTGACTCCATGCAGTGTTCTATTTGCCTTATCAGTAATGCTTCAGTGAAGACAATGTTCTGTCTCAACAGTTAAATTGCTTTGTTATCTGAACATCAACCACTGCTGAAAACCCAAAGACAAAGTCACTTTAGGCTTTCACCACTCAACACTGTCAACTTTAGCCACAGTACAAATGAGACCCTCAAATGAAGGCACAATCAACAAGATATCCAGAGAATATCTTTGCAGCACTCAGGTAATGGGTCCTTGGGTGCAGGGAGGTGACTGCAGAACAGGGTCCTGCAGCATTTAATGGTGGATTGCCAGAGGAAAGCACTGGATAATGAACAACAAAATTAGGAGGAGAAGTTGATTTTGGAGGCGCCTTCCTCAGTGCCTGATCACAAAGCTACAGGACCATCAGAGTCCCTTTTGATGGCCATCCCTGAAAGCCATTCAAAGGAATTTAATTGTCCAAGACAGGAAGCACAAATGTCTAGAAGTCAGAGAACAATTACTTGCACTGGCCAAAATCTCCATTGTAACCATTGAAAAGTAACTCAGGAGTCAACACAGCAGTGCAGGGTCTCATAACAGTGTAGGAGAATAAACTCACCAGATACTCAGGTGCTGAAGCAGTGGAAGCACAGAGACCAGGAACAACCATCACCCATGAGAGCTATGCCACAAAACTATGGCAGGTCTGGGCCAAAGTAAGGGGGCAGCAGTAAATCCCAGTATTGTTTTGGACACAGTAATTCCTGAAGATATTAAGAAGGAAAACCTGCCTTAAGTATTATCTACACGAGAGCAGCATTTATGAATAAACAACATATTTACAGCTTAGTGAAGTAAAAGCTAAACAGTGAGAATTGGACTTCAGTTAGATAAGAGAACTCAGATGTACTGAGCACTGTATCTATGAGTTTTCTTAGGGAGAAAATGGGAATTACTTTTCCACAGGGTTTGTAGATAGCACCCACTAGGCTGAGGCTTGGTTACAGAGCAACAAGAAGAGCTGCCCAACTACCCAGCTGACCACAGAACAAACTGTATTGGTGAGGATTGGCACAAACCAAAAATTGGGATTCTTCCAGAATTCTTCCAGACAGATTCTTCCTAGGAGAAAAAGAAGAAGGAACTAATTAAATACAGCCACTTATGATAACACAAATCAATAATAATGATTAGACAGTGAAAAACCTCCTCTCATCTGGAAAAATATTCTTCTGACCTCAGGTTCACTGCATGCTGAGCTTCTCATCAGGAGGTACACTGAGTCCCCTGATTCCTTTCAGAAAAAAAAGAGATGCTATGGTCATTAGAATAGTCTAATATATTTCTTCATATTTTGAAGTTTCTAGGAATTTAGTTACTAACTTTCAATTCCTTTTGTATATAAAATTATGTTTTCTGGCTATTTTTTCATTAAATATTAGTATTCGATAACTGTAATAATTCTGTTGTGTTCCCCAATTATCTTTTCCAGTAAAGATGTTTCAAAGTCAATTCTTTAGAAATTAATCATAGAGTATTTCTGGGACAGCCACAATTAGGTTTATCAGTGAAATAATGAAGGTATTACTGCTTAAATTATGGCTGGAATTAAGATTAATTTGCAACTTGTAAAGGTCAGGGCTGTAGAGCAAAATTAAGTGTGCCACTGCAAAGCGGATCCACATTAAGTTTACAAGAACAGACATTAGATTTTGCAATGGAATATTAAAGATTTTGTATCTGTATCTCTAGAGCAAGCACAAATTTAGGAAGAGAGTTCAGGAAGAAGCAATCAGCACGCCAGTCAATAGACTTCACGGAACAAGATCTTAGGTCTTACAATAACAAAATTAGGAACCAGAATAAGAACTCCATTTGAAAGGTCTAGCGTTAAGTTTATAGAAGAAGAGAGCATACCAAATAGATGTACTACAAAGCTGCGCCATATTAAGAGAAGAACTGCAAAAAAAGAAGCAAGTTGTAACGTAAATAGAAATATTTAAGGCAGAAAAGGCAAGAAAAGAAAAGGCAAGGCAAAAAGTAAAATAAACAAACAGCTTTCAAAAAACATGGAGTTAGAAGCCAAAGTAAACTCTGTAGCACTGCTCCAAAGAAAAGCAAAATAAACCCTTCATCATTCACAGTCTGTAAGAGTTAAAAAGCTTTCAAAGCGAAAACATGGCATTTTAAAAATGGAAAGGTTATTCAAATGAAAACAACAGGAACGTTTTGAAAAGGGATTGGGGCAAATTGACAAATGACAAGTCTGTCAGTCGGCTCTATAGTGCACAGGGAGGTGCTCCAGACCAACCCTGACAAAAGCAGATATGTTCCCACACCCCTCCTCCAAAAATTTAGGACAGTAGATTTCTTCTCTAGATTTTCTGAGAAACTTGTCAGGCTTCTGTTCACCAATCAGGCAAGGGTTAAGATAAGGGTTATATTGAGTGAAGCTGAAGCAAGGGGACATATTCATTGTATTCTACCCTGTCCAAACACTCTCTACACTTGTAAAAGCCCCTCTCCTTGTGTTTTATAGCCCTCTTTAAGTACTGGAAGGTGCTATAAAATCTTCCTGGAGCCTTCTCATCTCCAGGCGGAGCAACACTGACCCTCTGAGCCTCTTCTCATAGCAGAGGTCCTCCATCTCTCTACTCATCCTGGTGACCTCCTCTGAACTCTTCCGACAGGTTTATGCCTTTCCTGTGCTGGGACCCCAGGGCTGGATACAGAGTTCCAGGTGGAGCAGAATCCCCTCCCTCCCCTGCTGCCCACGCTGCTTTGGATGCAGCCCAGGACACGTTTGGCTCTCTGGGCTGTGAGTGCTCATGGCTGGGTCATGTCCAGCCTCTCCTCCACCAGCACCCCCACAGTCCTTCTCACAGGGCTGCTCTCAATGAATTCTTGTCCCAGTCTGTACTCATGTCTGGGATTACCCTGGAGATAATCCTTCAAGTAATCTTCATTCTACAGGATGCCACTTCAATTCATGCAATTCTTAGCTTAGGATTTATTTTTTAATTTACTAGAGTGATTTCTAAAGAACTATGGCAGCAAAAAGGACCAAGCAGTAAATCTATGACAGTAGATTTCTGCTTCCAACAGACAGAAATACAAATTTCTTTAGACATCACCGTGTTATGTCTGAGTCTATGTCCAGTGTTAGTCCAGGTACATAAAAGAACAATCAGAATAACAACAGTAAGGATATAATGGGAAGACAGAACCTTAGGTTAAAAGTTTGGGCTGACAAATATAAGTGATCTATAGAGAAGACTATGCCAAACCCCTTTTGCTAACTAGTCCTCAAAGCACATTAAGAGTAAATTGGTTTTAGTATCATATGTTTAAACTTGCGTTTCCATTTGAGTTATATAAAATGAAGAGGTTCTAAGAAAGCCACAAAAGTTAAGCTGTAGCAGTAGCAGCTTCCAGGATAGTGAGTTTATGTCTGAGAATCAGATGTTTGCCGTGAGAAATCCAGGAAAGCAAAAACTCACAAAGTGGCAAAACTCTCTTTTTAGAAACCTCTCTGGGACACATGGATTATTCCCATGGATTACTGTGGAACACCAAATGGGCACATTATGTACTCCCCATAAAGAACTCCCGACACTGTTTCTCTAGACCTTAAAGCAGTACTGCAGTCAGATGGATGGCAATGTCTACCTCAATAAGGACAAAATTTCCTATTGAAGTATATCATCAGTAGCAGAAAAAAGCTGCACAGCTTCATAATTTAAAAAAAAAAAAGGCAAAATTCCCCAAAGGGCTGGATCTAGTGTTTGCTTCATGTTTCCTGAAGCTGTCTTCTGACTCCAAAGCAAACACGATTAAGATGCTTATGATGTGTCTGCATGCAATTTGCAGAGCAAACTGTTCTTAGTTGCCTCTCTGCCAATCTGTGACTTCAAAAGCTTACCTTACATTTATATTTAGCTAAGACATGGAAGCTCTATTGCACCAGGATTTACCTACTCTCAATAACTCTGCAAGCAATTATGTTCTTTGCCATGTGACACAGCAGATTAAAAGCACAGGTTTTTCTTATTCTGGAAGCCCATTTTTTCTCTCATAACAAAAGCAAAAATTTTAGCTCTTTATCAACTGAATCTTTCATAGCAAAAGCAAAAATTTTAACTCTTTATCAATTGAAACTGGTCCTTATTATATAACTAATGCTTTTATTAAGCAAAATACAATTTCTTTTGTTAGTGTTGTTTATTCCCCTCCTGACATGGGATATGTGGATTAGATCTTCAGAGTAATTTTTTCTGATACTGAGTGAAAACTCCCACCTCGGGATTAGAATGGAAGGGCTGTATATCCAATTTAATGCAGAGCTCCCTTTACAGTTTCCCTCTAGTATCCACTTGAGTCCAGACAAGTCCAAAGGGGGTTTGTTGCTGTAGAAGCTGTTTCTGTTGAAAAGGTTTGTGCCATACACACAGGGAAGAGAATTTGGATGGAACAGATTTCTAAAAACCACCACCCTTCTTTTTTTCCACAAAAGCATCTCATGTGACTAGAACTCTGGCTATGAGCTTTTAGGGCTAAATGGAAAGCATAGAGACAGTCTAGAATATATTAGTCATGAAGCTGCTCAATTGTGGATTGTGAGTGTTGGTGAGGTTGTTATTTCCATACCAACAGGTTTCTCAGCACTCTTTCTCTAGAGCATTTCTTAGATAAAGGCTCCAATTCTAGGATACCTCAGACTGGGCAAGACTTTAAATTAATATTGGATGAAGAGGACCCAGGGAGCTAGGGGGATTTGGAATTCCAACAGGAAGAAGAAACTAAATTTACTCAGAAACTTCCCATGCTGAAATTCTGGAATTCTCCTACAGTTGTCTTAATCTTTTGAGTAACTTCAAGATGGGGATATGGAAATAGAGAAAGGAATTGTTTCCATTAGACAGGAGCACGCTGTGCTTCCAAACAAATTAGTGTTATGGAAAAGCCCAATAAGGAAGTATTTGTTTACATCACTGCTATCCCAATTACACAGACTAAGAGATTCTGTTAGGCATCTGGGTATTTAACTACTTTTCCTGGATATTTAACTGCTTTTCCAAACACAACTCAAATGTATTGAGGTTGCAGATTACTCCAGACCAAATACAAATCACTGCTGAAGTCAGATGGAAACTAGCTGCATTCACATGTTTGCAATTGCTCCATGTCCTCATGGAACTATGCAGCAGCAGGACATTAAATGGCATGAAAAGTATTTGTGGAACGGCAATTTGTTACACTTGTTACCTCTGACCTGCTCATAATTCATGCTGAAGGAATAGAGCTCACTCTTACTCATGACCCTCTCCTGTGGCAAGTCTTTGTCCTGTGTTTCACTTGCATGCACGTCTTATTTTCCCAGTACATCAAAAATATTGTTGACCAGATGCAAAATACTGGAATATCACAGTTCCTGAACAACATCACATCCTTTACTGAGGAATCTGTGTCCAGAGATTATACCATCCTTTCTTTGCTTGGAATGTGACTTTACTCTGGAACACGAACAAATGTCATCTCCATTCCTTCCTGCTGCGTTCCTGGTCTGAACTTAGACTCATGTCTGAAGTCATGAACTTAGACTCATGATGCTTTAGGGAAAAAATTATTAATTTTTTGTTGGCTTTCATTTTATTCAGCACTCATGAGACACCCAGGGTAACTGAGAAGGACCCATCTTCAATTATTTTTTCTACCTTGCTGCTCAATAGGTGCTCTGAGGAACACGGCATGAGTCTTGGGCGTAGTGCTGTGCAGGGCTAAGAGATGGACCTGATGATCCTTGTGGGTCCCTTCCAACTCAGCATATTCTGTGATGTTGTGATTTTGTTACTTTGTTCATTAAATCAATCAAATTAATGCCGAAGTGGCTGTATCATTGAGACAAAAAATATTCAGAGAAACAGACTTCTAACTTCTTTGTGCATGAAAAAGTTTGGGCTTGTTTTCATCTTCTTGGTTCTGAGAATATTGAGAAAATTTTAGCTGATGCACATGGTCTTAAGATACTTAGCTGATGAAAGGAAGAAAAAATGATGCTTCTTTGCTAGAGGAAAATGACATATGTCATAAAGGACATACAGCACTCCACTGAGTGAAAAACTTCTTTGTGCTAACAACTGGCAGCCTCTTCCAAACCTTCCCAGTTTTTGATCAACTAAGGAAAGTATTGCTGAGGCACATGAGCAGTATTCACATTGTCCTAATGTCTTGGAATCCTCCTTCAATTCTGGTGCTGGTGCTACAAAATTTCCTTGCAAATCTGTTATGCAGAAGCTGCTGAGGTCATGCCAGTAGATCAGAAATAGTTCTGCATGCATGCAATGGGCAGAGCTTTCTGTTTGGGCTGAAGACCGAGGCAGAAAGGAAGGAATGGCTTGTTTCTTCATGGGATGAGCCAGAGATATAAAATTACACTGTGTACACATTATGTTCAGTGCAGGGTCATAAGTGACAAAGAGGGGGCTCTTGTGATGTTATTTGTGTGAAGAACAAGCAGGAGGCTTCTTTATATGACTTCTGTTTGCAAACTGTAAGACTTCCCTTTAAGAATCTGGGTTCTGGAAGATACAAGGAGAGGCTGAAAAATTCAGACCATTTTCTGTTCTAAACAAGAGTTTCCTTCCTCTACTGACTGATTAAATACAATGGTTAAATACAGCAACCCAACTGTTTGGAGTTCTAAGGACTGGAAGGATTTAATTAATTTTGGGATAGTCAGTTCTACAAGTGCAATGCATAAGTGATAATTAGTTGGTAAAAAGCAGTGAAGCAAAGCAGGAGGTGTTGCCTTTCTTTCTCTCTCTGCTGACCAGCTTCTACAAAATGAAAAGACTCAAGGCTGAGGGAATGTCCATTAGAGAATGTGCTCGCCTTTCCTTGCAATACCATGTTTGTCCCACTAAAGCCAGTCGGTGGTTTGGCGGTGTGTAAATGTTGGAAATACAAATGCTTGCAATGGCAGCTCTGCCTGTTGCTTCAGCACAAGCAGAGCTTTCAGTCCTAGGTGTGACCCCACTATTCGCTCAGGGTCTGCTGTCTGTATCACAAGCTGACAGAGGAAAAATATCCATCAAGCAGAACCATCTCCCACAGAAGTCCACATGTTCACCACATGTGTTCCTGCCTCACCCTTTGAAGAGAGTGCTGGGAGCATCTGTAAATGTTTTCTGTCCATATTGGAGGAGGCGGTGAATTCTCACTTCCTTGAGTCAAACCCTGCAAACTCTGCAAGAATCTCAACCTGCTACTGACCTAGACCTCCAGTGTTAAGTAGCACCAGCAGAAGGGCTGAGATAGCCTTTCCCCAAAACTATGGACCTTGTTACAAATACCAGTGTATTAATAAGAAGTTAGCTAACCTGGTGCACTGATCACAAAATGAATATTAGAAGGTGGCCATCACATCATATACATGTTCACCTGTTCTATGAGTTTACAAAAAACTGCTCAGAAATGCCACATTGCAAAAGGATGGGAAAAGGAGTGGGATGGATGCAAAATGACTGCTTTTATGACAACAGTTGTCTGTAGCCTAGCTGGCTAAAAGGCAGCAGAGAAGAGCCTTGAGAGCCATCATGAAGTTACGGCAGCTCACCTCTCAGTGACTTGTGGCTAAGAAATCAGGAAGTGCATTTATGGCAGTGTCCTCCAGGAGAATAAGAATACTTCCATTGCTTCTGGCAGAGGAATGCAGACAATACAGTGAACTAACAATAGTTGCAATTTAACTCTTACTTGGATCTGATAATATTTTATAACCAGAAAATGAGTCTGTCATGAATAAGGAGGGGTTACAGGACTCCCCACAGTGATAGTATCTTAATGTGTGCTGCTGGCACGAGATAAATATATTCAGCCTACTGTCAGGTGCATAGATAAGAAGAGAACATTAAGAAGTAACTTGCATGTGTTATTCTGATGGTTGTCTGCCCTTTAGCTTCTCCCAGAGGCCCTTGAAAGCATTCAGGAACTCCGTTCTGTACACATGCAGCCCAGTTAACTTGAGGATGCATGATGGTCCACCCCTTCAAGGAACTACTGGATGCTGAGCACATGAAAAAGGTGTGATCAGAGGTCATAGCAATGACATAACATCTGCCTTTCATCACCTGGCCAGAAACACTGGAAATTTTAAAACGGTTATTTTTGCATATATCCTTCCAAGGAACCATCTATGTGGAGTGCACGCACTCTAGGCAGCCATGCAAACACAGGCTGCTACGACCAGCTGAATGAGTGAGTTCAACAAGGCCGACTGCCAAGTCCTGGTCTTGGGTCACAACAACCCCATACAGAGCTACAGGCTGCGGACAGAGTGGCTGGAAAGTGGCTCAGCAGAGAAGGACCTGAGGCTGCTGGTCTGCAAACAGCTGAACATGGCCCGGCATGTGCCCAGGTGGCCAAGAAGGCCAATGGTATCCCAGGCTGTACCAGCAATAGTGGCCAGCAGGACCAGGGCAATGACTGTCCCTCTGTCCTGGGCACTGGTCAGGTCACACCTTGAGTCCTGTCACCAGTTTTGGGGCCCTCACCACAAAGAAGACACTGAGGTGCTACAGTGTGTCCAGAGAAGGACAGTGGAGCTGGGGAAGGGTTTGGAGCACAGGTCTGATGAGAAGCAGCTGAGGAAGCTGGGGCTGTTTAGCTTGGAGAAAAAGTTGCTTGGAGGAGACCTTATCACCCTCTACAACCACCTGAATGGAGCGTGTAGCCAGGTGAGGATTGGTCTCTTCTCCCAGGTAATAAGTGACAGTAGAAGAGGAAACAGCTTCAAGTTGCACCACATTTGGAATGGATATTAGGAAAACTTTCTTCACTGAAAGGATTGCAAAGCATCAGAATATGTTGCTGAGGAAAATGTTGAAGTCACCATCCCTGGAAATGTTTAAAAAATGTATGGTAATGGCACTTGAGGACATGGCTTAGTGGTGAACATAATGGTGGTTCTACCTTTACAGCTGGATGATTTTAGAGGTCTTTTCCCACCTTAACAATTCTATGATCTAGCCCTTCTTTTATGACCACTTCTGAGAACTTGGGCACTGCGACACAATGTGGCAATGAGTTGTACCTGGGGACATTTGTGCTGTCAAAAGGACAGAGGCAGTGTCTGCACTTCTACAGCATTAGTATTGTCAGTGTACACTGACACTGTCCATCCATGACAAATCCTAATATCAATGGAAAGGAAAAGCAGACACATTTTAAGGGGTGTTTATGCTAAATCACTGTTTAGTCTTTCTCAGCAGCACTTGACTTGTCTCTTCCTTATTGTTATGAATAACAGCAGGCAAGCTTCTCTAGGACCAAAAGAGTCAATAACAAAGATTCCTGCAAGCTATTTTGCAAGCTTCGAAAGCTAGTGATTTGTTTTGCATATATCTACAACTGGCTAAGTGGATGTATCTAGTTTGTACAGGGCTAAGCCTATATCCAAATTGCTCACAAAACTTTGCATTCACTCCTCCTTCTGCTTCATGGAGTACAGCACTTGCAGAAAACTTTTCATGATAGATACAGTTCAAGACTTGTTTTTACAGTTCTTGCAATCCCATTTTGGAGCATTTTGACAATAATTTTGTGTTTCAGTATGCTGGATCTCTTTTCTTTCTCAGGCATCACAGCTGAGCTCTGCCACTGTTTCTTTTAAGTTGTGGATGTCATATATCCATAGCATTAGTGCTATGACTTTTTTGACTACTGGTCTGTTGTTTTTCATCTTCTCAATTGCAGCTTGTATTGCTGATATTTCTATTAGAGTGATATAAATGATATCTTGGCTAAGTTTCCACATTTCGCTGGATGTTGTATTAAGGTGGACCTACCTCTGTTTGGAAGTCCTGTGTCTTTTTCTTTTTTTTCTGTGTTGTTCTACCCAAATCTGAGGATGTTTTGCACCTTTGCTTTGAATTCACCCATTTCTTTTTCAGATTGTCACTTGGCAGAAGGCTCTGCATTTGCCCACTTCACTGTAGTTTCTGCTTCAATCATTAGTTCTTCACTTACTTATTTTGCTTTGCACTTCCCTGCTCTTTCTGCTTCCTCGGGCACCTCATTCTCCCACCTGGAGTTTTCCAGTGAGCTTTGCAAGAGTTGTCATTGTGTTTTCTTCTTTCCTGAAGAGTTCTCCACATCTCTCTGTTTCTCAAGTTCTTGCTCACTAAATTGATATCCAGTTGTTCCACATACAGCTTGATGTCTGCTGTAATTGGATAACATCAATTATTCTTCCAGTGTGCTTTTTCTCCTTTCTCTCAATCCATTCCTCAAGAAAGAAGGAGCTTCTTACATGACTGTCTTTCTTTTCCAGTACATGTTCTGCCTTATATTACTGCATCTACTCTGCATTTTCCATGATCTCATTTTTCTTTGCAGGAGCCTAGCTGCAGTGTTAGCTCAGCTCTCTCTACCATGCAACACTCCTTAAAATAAAATCATGTATTTCTGAGAACTGACTGTTCCGCTTACTGTGACTGTAGGAACAAAAGTACAACATGATGTTCTTCGTCACAGAAATTATAATGCCTCCTGGCTGAAGGAGGGGAGTTCTGTTTCTGCTTTATGGGCCCTCCTGCCAATGTTATTTGTGCTGAGTAGTGTCTTGCTCAGCTGATTCTGCCCTTGAAATCAAAAGAGGAACCCCAAAATGAGGAAGGGCAATGGGATTGGTCCTAGTGTTATATATTTATTACTAAAGCTTGTGCTCAAAGTGCTGGACATTCTTCACAAACCTTAAAAAATAAAAAGGCCAAAACCACTACCCCAGAACCAGAGCATTAGGAAACTGTTCCATTAGGAGCTCAGCAGGAAGGTGAAAAGTTTAAATAAGTGAAAAACAGAGTAATAGACAGCTGTTGGAGATTGTGGTGGAGATGCATTTGTACAAAAATATTAATGAAGTATGTTGTCAAAGACATAATACCTCTAGTTCAGCCATATGTAAACAGGCACAGTTTCAGATGAGTCAAACAAACTTCACCCACTTAAACTCTGACTTCTTTGTGTATGTCTGTACACAGAACCTGCATTTGAGAAAGGAGGGATTTTACTGGTGCATGTTTTGATACATATCAAATATAAAAATCTTTGAGTTTATCTTTAAAGTATATTTTCATTTTCTGTAATCAGAGCTGGGCAAATTTTGGACAAGCCTAGTTTCTTCATTCTGGCACTTGGGAGCTCCACAATCCTGTTTTCAATTGCTAGCTCTGACAGCAATTACATAGACAGCTTTGAGCAAATCACTAAATCCCTCATTCCTTAATGGAGACTATACCTCTTCCCTGTCTCCTGCTCTCTGCTTATCTAGAGTGAAGGCTTTGGAAAGTATGAATATCTGTTCATATCTGGCACAATACAGTCCTGATCCCCTTGGGTGGAGCCTCAGAGGCAGGAGACATGCTGCTGCAGTAGAAAGAGTTTCCAGATCCCCCAGCAAAGGACCAACATGCAGTGAAGGGTAAGCAAGCAGGTGAGCAAGAAACAAGCACTTTAGCAGCCATGAGTCACAAGGGCTTTCATGCAACCTATTGCTCACTAACAGCACAAGGCAAGGGCCATACAGTTTAAGATTAAAGAAAGGAGCAGCCATGTGTAATTCTTGGTGAGTTTGGGTTTGGGTTTTTTCAACATAGACACAAGCCTTCTATCACTGTGATGATTTGGTCTTGTTTACATGTTTATAGCTATGGCTCTCCCACTCCTACTGATAAATGATCCCTTCCACCAAGGTCAGTACTAGTAGCTTCTGTCAGAGCATACCTCTCAAAGACACAAGAAGGCGGTATTGTCTGTAAACAGCACTGGAGGACTTTTACTGCAAGAGATATTCAGTACCACAGAGGTGTTTATTAGACCTAGCTTAGAAGTCTCTTTCACAGACTAAACTGACCGGCATTTTGAAGCAGACACAGATAAAGGAGGCAAGTGTACTTTGAAAGGAAGAAACCCAAATGATAAGGAGGAATGTGTGTTCTTTGACATGTACATTTCTGCTTCAAGCAGTTACCTCAGCCTTTGAAAGCCAGCCTACCTTTTTTCACTGAAATGTTCAGATACACAAACCATGTATTGATCAAATCTTAACATGAAATCTAAAATCAGTCATGCCTATAGGGCAAAACAAATCTTTTACTGCTGGCAGAAGAGATTTATGGCATCACTGATTACTCCAGTTTTAAGAAAAATGAAAGAGAAATATGCTTCTTTTAAAACATTCATCTTAAGTGAGGTGCTCAGGTATGGTCAGAACTTTTGTTTTTTAAAAAGCACAAGTCATTTGTTCTGCCCCCGCTTTCCTGTAGCATATAGATGACTGGAGAGCACCACAGTTCCTGGACTAAATAGAAATTTCATCTGTTCTCCAGATAATATTGTTTGCAAAAGGAAACAATTAAACCCATGGGATGATATTGAAGACAAAAGGCATTATGATGATGATGATGATGATAGATATTTGGTTTTGCCAACTTCAGTTTTCTTGCTTTTTACTAAATTTTTGCTGTTACAAAATTGTAATAGAACAAAATGAATAGAACAGAATTGTAATGTAAAACATTACACAGCCTTCCAACATTTCTGCTCTATACCCAGTCTTTTCACTCCATGTGATTAAACCAAAGGCATCTCGTTAGCACACTTTTTCTGAGTGGCAGCAGCATGCTGGCAGTGCTGGAGTTAAGGTTTGATAGCCAGGTTTGCATCTTTGGTTTTGCCCCCAGCACCAAGCTATCCAGATGTCAAATGCTCCATGGGCCAGAGGAGGAGGAGTGCTCAGAGGTAGCCTGCTTTCAGGTTTGCTGCAGGGTGGAAGGGGAACTTTATGGGCCACAGCTGTGCTTATTTGATGGCTGCCTGGCTTCTTACAGTTGTGCTGCCCCTGAGCCACCAAGTCTGCCTTTGCACAGCGTTGGGTGGAGCTTTTACAGAGTGGCTCCAAGCTGTGACATGATAATTTTAAAATCCCAGCACAGGATTTGTTTTGCTGCTGGAGATTGGCCACCTTTTGTCACAGAGGCCCCTATTTGCTGCCCCCCCCCCCGNACCACACGTCCTGTGTTCTGCATTGCTGAGAGTCAGGAGTGATATTTGCACTGCCAGTTGGCAGAGCAAGGCCAGTCTTGTGGCTATCATGTCATCAAGGAGCTCCTGTTTGTGTCTGTGTCATTATGGCAGTGACACATTCTTTGTCATTATGGCATTTTACACAGAGCTGGAAGTGTGCAGCACGGACTGAAACCAGGACAATGTCTGTGTCAGTAAGAGGTATAGCAAGACGTGGTAAGTAGTAAGGATACTTTATGCAAATGTACCTTTTATGTCATTTGAAACTCCAAGCCAGGAGTCACATGCTTCCAACAGCTAAAGATGTATGGAGTGGCCGTGCACCAACTGCATTTTTGTTATCTGCTTTAAATTATAGCACTTGTGGGTCCCACTTAAAACTGATGTTTCACTCTTCTGGAGACTGTCAAAGCATGGTTTCTGCCTCAAAGAGTTTACCAATCCCCATTGTTGCTTTGACCAAGTTTTGCATTGATGCATTTAAATGGAACATTTGAAATGAGAACATATATTTTTTTTACTAGAGTTATAAATTTCAGAGTTTTCAAGGCTTCCTCCTTAATTCTGTATTCTGAGGGACTCTCTTCTTGAAACTTCTGACCCTGGCATGCTCCAGAAATCCTGGGAGCTGTTCTGAACTACAGCAAGTGTCCAGCTCACAGATGGGTCCCAGAGCACACATGCCAGCCACCTCCCCCAGTTCTCCTCCCTCCAGCACAATCTCCACTACTCCGTGTTGATGAGAGTTTCTAAGGATGGTGATTTTTTAGAAAACAGATACTTTTATTACAGGCAACCATTCACTATCCACCTGAAGATAATCCTCCTCCAGATAAAATCCATATGTGGGTAGAAGAGATGCAGATTCACTGTTCTTGGTGGACTCTTGGAGGCAGAGTGGAAACTAGAATGGGATGGTACAGACACAGAGAGGTATGTTCTCATCATGGCAAGGATGCTGAAAGGAGCCTTTCCTACTCTGCACAGGCAGCATACTTACTATGAGAGGTAATCTATTTCTTGTACTCAGACTATTTTGTACTTACAGCAATGTAAAGCCAATAAATTTAGGAGTAACAAAGCCCAAGCTCCTGACGCAGTAGGAAGCAGAACAGGCAAGTCCTGCTGCCTTTTATTCTCAGGCTTCATCCCAGGGAGCACGGATATTTGTTCTGCTGAATGAGCAGTGTGAGGAGGTTTGCAATTTGAGGAGCAGCACTGCGCGCAATCCTCGCTTGAATGACGGACCAAAAGAGCATCTGGAAACCAGCAGTCCTGAGTCACAAGGAGCACATTGCTCCAGGCCTCCCGGGAATGTGCTAAAATACAAGGCTGTATTCCTGTTTTGAATATGAGGGATATTGCTCTCTCACACTCCTCTCTGGTATTAATGGGAATCACAGGCCAAGCTACTTAGACACACAGACAGTGGTGTGGACACTTTCATATAAAAGCCACTTTAATTACATTGGCCCTTTACTGACACTGAGAACTTGATTTTGACCCCAAATATTAACTCATCATTGCCTGGATGACCTTGGTACTTTGTGGTAGTTACTGATTTCTGGAGTTCATGCAAGTTATGCATGTAGCTGTGTGAATGACTTAATGGTCTTCTTCTTATTAGGTACTACCTCTCCAAAAAATGTAAACTTTCACTTACTCTACTAGGTAAAAGCTTGGCTGAATCATACTAGCAACAAAGAATGGGTCATAGATAAAAAAGGAAAAAGAGAATAATAGGGTCCAGAATGGTTTGGCTGAGAATATATTCTTTATTGAGACAAATTTAAAAGCTATCCTAGCAAAGTTCAGGAAGGTGTAATAAATCACGGTACTCAAAAGGCTTACTTAGCACATTGTACAGATTGTTATTTAAAATTAAAGAATGTACACAATGCCATTTCTCCCATAAATATTTTTTAATAATTTTTCATCAGGATTTTTCCTATCTCTCACACAATAGGTAACTTCACTTATTCAGTGCTCACAGCATCACACAAGCTCACCTTATCTGGGTTGCAAGAAGATTCACTACCATGGAACAGTGTTCATCCCTGTCTGGGAAGAGCCCAGAGAAGTGGATTTCTCTTGGCTCATCCAGCTGCTCATAGTCCTCAAATGCACCTTGAAGAAGATAGATTCTTTGCAGTCACATAAAGGGAATCCTTCTTTTTTGTCATTGCAATTTTCAAAGATGTATTTTTTACTATGTGTCAGAAATTAAGATGCATTGCTGAGATGATGGATCAATGACTCACAACGGTACCTGGAGAATTTTTTGTAAAAAGTAGGATTATTTCTGCTTATTTCTTTTTCAGGCTATAAATTTTGTCCAATAGATGCCAGCCAAACGGAAAGAGGCACAGTGATACTACTGTTTCCAGTGATTCAAGCCTTACTCTACCTGCATCAGGAGTCATTCCTTTGACCAAGAGATTCAGTCAAATCCATGGCTTAAGCAGTTCTTCCCAGCTAGAACAAGCTCAACAGACAACAGTCTGAACAGGGCAAATTTATGCAGCCTGGATGTTACATAGCTTAAGAAAGTGGCCACAAGTGTGGGCAATTCAGCTGTAAGGCCCTCAGTGTATAGAGACAAACAACCTTGCACTCTGACCTATTTCTTCCCGTTCGACCTCAATATTTTGCAACTTTTTTGGAGAGTTTCTGCTGAGAACAGAAAACTCCAAATTTCAATATATCTGTGTAACTGCTAAAGACCAAATTTCTGGTTGACCAATTTAATAATGTGGCATTTTAACTCCACTTCCCTGTAGGGCAAATGCAGTTCCCATTAACCTTCACAGGGCACGTGCACCTACCTCAAGGAAGGAAAAAGTCTTTGTTTTCAGATTGCATGCACAGCTTATTATTTGGAGACTGAATTTTGGCCCAGGATCTTCTGTGGACAGGTTCCAGAACAATTTGAAGACATCAGTCTCAGGTGCTATATTAAAGATTTCCTATTGCATTTGACTGTTGCATCCACTTAATGGTCATTCAAACTGTGCATGTTCCTCTTCATTAATTATAAAATAATTATAAAATAACTTTTAAAATCGTGTTCATAAAAACTACCATTATTCTGCTGATCTTAAGCGCAAATACTCAATTACAGGTTTGTCTCCTAACTCCTATGGGGAAAAAAAATTAATTCCCATTTTAATCACTCACTGTTAAATTTCTGGTTGTTAATTCAATCCCAAAACTAGTGAATACCTTTGTCTATTTTACTCTGTTGCATAGTAGTAGTGGGTAAAACCATATAGCATGGCCTGTTTCTAATTATACTCTCATGTTTCCTCCTAATGAACAAAAAATCTCCATTTGGTACATTGCCTGTTAACCTCTGTAGAGGTCAGTGCCTTGTTCCTGTAATGCAGCACACCTTTTTCCCTTCCATTTAACACAGTTATTACTTTCTGGAAGGCAGGATGTTTCTTGTTCAGACTGATGCACAATCAAACTGGCCCGTTTCATTCAATATATTATGTACTTCTGTATTTGAAGGCTCAGGGAAAAGTAATTAAGTCTGATCACAAGTGTAATAGCTGCCACAGGGTTGTCTTGGCTACTCATCTGTGTGCAAAATTTATGACTGATGAAACATGTTTTCCATAAAAATACATACATGCTTTTGGCTTGATGATCTTAAGCCACGGTAGAACAAGGACTTGAATTCAAATATTGCTAGTCCTGAACAACCTGATATCCATTACTACCATCAACAAAACTGTAAGTATCAGCAACCCATATTCTTCTGCCTACCAGCCTATTTCTGTCATGGTCTAAAAACCCCAGTTCTGGGACAGGAAATCTCAGCCAATATACTCTATTGCAAATTAATAGGTTGCTAGTTACCAACTCTGTACTGAGAAATAAACAAACACATAGGGAAACATCTCAGCTTTGCACTTGACATCTCTCCTCCTCCCTTTTTACTCCCTCTATTGCACTCAGCCCCTTGTGATATGCGGGTGATGACACAAGGGACATGGTTGCTGTTCCTTTACTTTTGCTTTTCTCACTCTTAGCTTCACTGCCCCAGTACAGGGTCCTGCACAGGCTGTATGCCCTCCTGAGCCTCTTCCCTGCCCTTCCTGGTGACTGTTCTGTGCTGCCTGAGAGCCTCCTGAAGGGAAAAATTAAACCCAAAAATGTGATGGGGCCCCAGGCTTGTTTTATGGCACAGCTCAAAAGCCAGAGCTGGAGCTATTTTTTGTTTCTCCCAGTGCTGAGGGGGTCACCACCAGGGCAAATATGTCTCCAAAGAGTTACTATGGAAATTACCATGCACTTTGAACACCTTTTTCCTACTGAAAGAAAGGAGAGCTGGGTATCTAGAAATCTTGGGAAATCACAAGTCCAAGCCAGCCAACTCCTGGCAGCTGGTCAAAAAAGTAGATGTGCCACCAAGAAAGGCATGCTCATCTTTTAAAAATATGAGGTCAGACTTCCATTGGGTTTAAAGTGGCTTTAGTTGATGAGGTCAGGGACTCTGTCTCCGTACTTCCCTGCCATTAAACAAATGGCTTTCTACTTGTTTTCCATTGTTTTCCATTCCCTTACTCTGCCTGCCCGGTGAAAGAAACACAAAGGAACTACAAGAACAGTTGCAAACAAATGCTGCAAATACTACAGGTGGGATTGTAAACACAAGCAGTGATTCAGCCCTAAATGGTAAAGGGAGTAGCAGGCAACCAGGCCTTCAATTATTAACTAACAAGGCTGGACTCCCCGCAAGGTTTTCCTCTGTGCTTGTGAGGCAGAGCAGGGGCATTTCACCAAGTGAGTGCACAGCATCAGCGTGATTGGGAAAGGAGTGCTGTGGCAGCCAGCCAGCAGAGCACTCCTAAGGGTGCAGCAGCACGATTACATGGGCTTTGCTCCTGTGGAGCTGAGAAAAGCCTTCAGATACCTTGATCACCCTAGCTTATTCCCTCTGAGTGGGGAAACTGAATCCAAACCTACACGTCTCTTTCCATCTGGGGTGTTCCAGAATGTCCTCTCCCTCTAGTCCAGAAAGATACAGAAGGGTTTCCTGCAGCTTCTTTGTGTGCCCAACACCTACAGGATGGGTGTTAGGTAAGCCTAACAGTGTCTGTGGAACAAGTAATGAGATGGTGTGAATACCATTCTTACAGCTGGAGATCATTCCCTGTCTTTAGCGTCCCTGAGACATGATGCTGAAGCTCAGCAGAAGCAAACCTGTCAGAGCATCCCAGGCAAAACCTGGGATGTTTATTTTAGGGAAATGGAGTACCCTGAAAAGTGAGCTTCCAGGTCTGTTATCTGGTATCCATGTCTCCTGCCCTCATGCTAAGTAGGGTTGACATGAAAATTTCCCTCTGCCACCTGAGCTCTGCTTCTTTCTTGGTATGGCCCTGCCCCAAAAAAGCAGTATCAGAGATAACTAATCTCTACCAACACCAGCAGGAGTTTGGAGGAGCTAGGTGAAAAAGGAGGCAGAGGAGCCCCAGGGAAGAGAAGAACTTTCCTCCAAGGGTCTTGTGAGCAGTCTGCATCAACATTTGTCTACTTCCACTTTTCCCTTCCTGTTTGTTCTTCATTGCTTTTTGGCTTTTTTATTTATTTTACTCTAATTTTAGCTTTCTTAATAAGTGCAACCTCAAATGGACTGAAATGGAAGTAAAATAAGGAATAAGAGACCTGGTGTCACTTCTGACACTATGGATTGGAGTCCTTTCAGCCTCTCAAAGACAGGTGTATAGCAGAAGCCCTGCTCTGACAGAAAGTCTTTGCTCACTGCTGTATTCTAATACTCTAGATCTGATTTTTTTTTTCTTTTTCCCTGTCCATTAGGTCTGTTCAGACATGAGGATCAGCAATGAGCCACAAAGGACAGAAATATGTTTGTCACCTAACTACACCAGGCCATTTTGTGACAAAAAGTGTATGCAGAGCCACAGTGAAGATAAAGCCAGTGTTGGAGTTGAGTACTGGAGCAGAGGGAAAGTTTACAGAGGAGTTGTGTAAGCCAGAAAAATTAATGTGCCTGTGGTAGCAGACACAAGAATTGGGCTCCTAGACTGTTCATTAATTAAGCTTGGAGACTGGGAAGATTATTGCGAGAGGAATTATGTTTAATAAAGGAGGCATCTGCTCTGGAGGAAAAGTGTATCTCCTAGTGCCTAACATTTTTCCTGAATTTGCACATATCTGGAAGGAATTTCTGCCTACATACCTACAGCTATGATTTTCTTTCATCCTACACATCCATCACAGGATAACCCTTTTGACTATAATGGAGTGTCACCTGGAATGCATTTTCCTGTGCCTTGGAAGAATATATTGTGCATGGGTCCTGTATACATTATTTAAATGGAAGAACTAAGAAAACAGCATGAAATGTGTTCATCAGCTTGACTGACAGAGGTATTGCACACCTGCGGGTCAGTGGAAAGTGGGGACAGAGGCTTCTCCTCTTTTGCATTCTGAGGAATTCTGAGGTTATTGAAGGTTTTTAATGGTGCAATCAAATCATTATAAGCAAAAAGCTACAAAATCAAATTCAGAACAATGAATGCATCAGTTCGTTAATGGAACAGTTCCAGCCATCTGGTATTCATATGTTCTACACTGAGGCTGCTATTGTACAGACATAAATGACCCAGTCTTACCTTCCAGCAAGAGCTTTCATTAAGTAAATGTATCCAAATTCTTTTTTGTTCAGCTAGTGTTACAGGCCCTATCCTGTGTTTTGGGAAGGCTGGGATTTTGGTTTTCTTGGGGATTTTGGTTTTCTTGGGGATTTTTTTCAGTTTTGGTCAGTTAAAGCTTCAGTCCCACAGTATTTACCCTTTGGGTTTGTGTGTGTGTTATCCATCCCATTGTGGACATGGCACCTCTTGGAAAACTTTTCGTGACTTCTGCTACTGAAGCTCTAGAAGAGAGAGGAGGAGTCAGTTATTATTTCAGTAAAAATAAAACCATTAAGACACTAGTAAGAAATACTGTCTCTTGAAGGAAAAATTCTAATGTAGCACTGAGTTTTTCACTTGGCATTATTTACTTTTTTCAAATTATAGCTCCAGCAGCTTTTCAAAGCCCATAGAATCACAGAATGGAGAAGATTGGAAAGGACCACAGCAGGTCATGCAGTCCAACCTCTCTGCTGAAGCAGGGTCATCCCAGAGCACATAGCATGCGATTGTGTCCAGACACTTCTTGAATATATCCAGTGAGGGAGAGTTCACAACCTCTCCAAGCAGCTTGTTCCAGTTCTCAGTCACCTGCAGAGTAAAGAAGTTCTTCCTCATGTTCAGGTGGAAATTCCTGAGCATCAGTTTCTGTACATTGCCTCTTGAACTATTGCTTGGCACCACTGGCACCACCAAGAAGAGCCTGGCTCCCTCCTCTTGGCACCATCCTTTCAGATATTTACAGATGTTGAAGAGGTCCCCTCTCACCTGTCAGTTCTTGAGGCTGAACAAGCCCAGCTCCCTCATCATTTCCTTGTAAGAGAGATGTTCCAGCCCCTTTGTTGTCCTCTGCTGGACTCNGCGATTGTGTCCAGACACTTCTTGAATATATCCAGTGAGGGAGAGTTCACAACCTCTCCAAGCAGCTTGTTCCAGTTCTCAGTCACCTGCAGAGTAAAGAAGTTCTTCCTCATGTTCAGGTGGAAATTCCTGAGCATCAGTTTCTGTACATTGCCTCTTGAACTATTGCTTGGCACCACTGGCACCACCAAGAAGAGCCTGGCTCCCTCCTCTTGGCACCATCCTTTCAGATATTTACAGATGTTGAAGAGGTCCCCTCTCACCTGTCAGTTCTTGAGGCTGAACAAGCCCAGCTCCCTCATCATTTCCTTGTAAGAGAGATGTTCCAGCCCCTTTGTTGTCCTCTGCTGGACTCACTCCAGGAGCTCCATGTAAGACCTAACATTTAAACAGACCAAACTGATGTGCAAAGTTAAACACAGTACAGAGGCATCCATGTGACTTTTTCTGACCAATTTATTTTTTTAATCCTGTGAAGGAGTGTGGCACTCAATTTATTGGTGTACAAACATCATCCAGTTCAAGATGAAAGGGCACAGGTAAGCTAAATTATGGATTTTAGATGCTATTGACTAAGGATTGCTGTTGGAGCAGGATTTTATATTCATTGGACCTTGCAGTTACAGCCAAAGGGGTAGGTGCTGGAGCAATGGACCCAGCAGCTGCTGCTTCACTTGCTGGAGGTAAAGCTTTCCTGTTTCCCTGTATCTTAACGAGAAAGGGGATTCCAGTCATTTCATGGCAGACTAGAGCCCTGTGCTTGATGAAAAGACAAATCAGAACAGCATTCTCTATCCAGTTATCCCTTAACACCCTACAAACAAGTGTTTTTTCAACAACCTGGAAAACAAAAGGCTGAAGGCGTAGCAGTGCTCAGGCAGCATAAATGCAGAGCTTCACTGAAACAGCGGTGGTGAGCCAAAGCTTGGCTTCCAGGAGCACTATGGTTACATTCACTTTTCAGCAATCTGCTACACTTCAGAAGGATTAGGATATCCTCAGGTCCAGACAACAGGAGGCTGAACCAGGGGGAGAGGGAGTTGCCATGGAAAAAGCTGCTCTTTTGCCTTGAGAACTTAGAGGTTTTAGAGGAGTTTGCAGCTCACAGAATGTCATGAACTGCTGCTTTATCATAGCAGGAGCTCAGAGGAGACTGAACCAAGGCAGAAGCACTGCCACAGAACAAAGATGACAGCTTTATGGATAGCGATGCTTTCTTTCTGTGAGATTTCTGACGTGTCTGAAGTTTCTCTAGAAAACTACATCTTTTCTAACTGTAGGTAATGTTATTTGCTCAGATTCCTCTGCATCTTGTTCTGAACAGAGATCCTCAGTATGTGAGCACTAGGCTGCAGAGATTATGCATGCAACAAATGAGCAAAAAGTCGAACTCCAGAGAGTGCTTTATTCTTTGTGAATTGTTGGAGCTGTTCTTTGTGAGGTACACATGCTTTAGCAATCTACTACAAATGGTGAGACTCTTAAGAAATAAAAACTGATCAATAAAAAGTAAAAATACTGTTCAAGGTCTCTAATTATTCCTATCTCAGATAGTGCTGAAGCATGCTAATTTTTTCCACAGGAGTTAGTAGTGATCTCATCGAATGTTTCATTCGAAGCACCCATTGCACTGAAAATTTCATCACATTTCCAATCCAAAATGAAATTATCCATTGCTACCCACAATAGAGTATGTTGCATAGAGAAGTGACAGAGAGAAGAGACATCTTAACTGTAAATTCCCAGATTTTTTTTTAAATTAAAAACACCAGAGGTACTTTCCAGGCCCAGACTGAAGAGGAATTAGATATTTAACTTTTCTGGGTTTGTATGACTAATCTTGCAGCCACTCAGTTGAATCTGTATGAATGCTGAGAATTAAATATAAGCATATCAACGTCTGCACATATTAAGCATACTTACAGTTTGAATCAATTCACTAAATTGAGCACATGCAACTTACATGGTTTGTTCTGGAAACAGAAGTTTTTCCAGACTGAAGGATGTGAAAACTACTTCCCTATCTAATGCAATTCAGTACATCTGTGTGTAATTACATAAACACGTCTCAGACCACAGAGCACCACAGCCAAGTCTCATAGCAGTTACATTCATTAAATGTCAGACCATGTGATCTTCCCTGGACCTTCAATATTTGCCTGTTTGTAAGATTTACTGAATATTCCCTATATTTTCTATTTAGAGCAAGAGTGGCTGACTGAGAATTATTGCCATTATCCTTGAATAAATGAGAAGTCAATATTTCAGGACTGAGCAAGCATACCTGAAGTCACTAGTAGAAAACAGAAACTGAAAAAACATTGCTGCTTTAACTATGTCAGTTTGCTGAAAGTGGACTCAAAAATAGTTTTCTTTTAAATGTTTGCTATCATTTTACCTTCATGTAGTTCCATCTCATGCACAGATCAGCCTTTTCCCATGAGCTCAGGACTGCTATTTTCTGCTATTTTCCTTCAGGGGTCAGTAGCTAGAGTTGCCGCAGAGGATATCCTAACCAGCAATTTTTGAGTAACCATAGGGATGCTAAGCAGTGGTGATTTCCAATTTGCAGATGTAAGCAGCTCTTAGCAGCAAGCCTGTCCTACTGAAGAAGACTCTGCATGCCTGAGGTTGTATGTCTCACCCACAGAGATGTAAATCTTGTCTGATCACCCTTTGCTTGAAGCTTTGATTGCCTTCAAGTTAATCTTGGTTCTTATAGTGGTATCTGGGCAACTGGCTGAGGACAGGACAGATTTTGTAGACATGTACAGGCAGTTTGTGTCCCAAAAATATGAATATAATCTGATTTATAATGCAGTTACAGCAGATATACCGCCACAGGACTGGAAGAATAAATTTTGCATTCTGAAGACCTGCTCTCTAATCAGTGACTCATGTATGTTGTCTCTTTCCTACCACCAGGGAAGGATACTTGCAGTTTGAGCACACTGTTTCAAGACTGTAGTTGTCCAGCCCAGATGTGGCCTGTGCATAGGTGAGAAAACTACTAAGACCTGTCACCATAATTGGTGTACAGACACTAAACCATCTATTAGAGCTTGTAACAGAACATGCTTTTTGGTCACCTCTTGCAAACACTTGGTAGCTTGCTTTGAACAGGTAGAAGATGAATTCCAGCACTCTCCAAAGTTAATAGCCTGCTGATTACTTAACAAAACTTTTCAGCACGTTGAAGTATCGTCTCAGAGCAAAATTACAATGCTGAGTACAAAAACAAGGTCTGTGTGGTGACAACTTCTTCATAAAGGGAAAGCATGTCACCAGCGAGGACAGCAAGAGACCTGGTCTCATTGATGCCAAAAGCTTTGTTAATAACCATGCCTGTGGTGCAGCAGATATTGCCAGTAGCTCTAGTAGACAGTGTCAGTACTGCTTGTGTGTTGATGACACACAAACAAAGATCAGATTTGAGAATTATCTCTGGTTCCTTGAGAAATATGAGTGCTTTAAGTGGGCTTGGTGATTCATAATAGGCTTTTGTGCTGCTGGAGGCACTGATGGCTTGTATAGCTGTAGGTAGCCTCCCTAGAAATCTCACTACTGGGGTTGGAAACGCTTAGCCATTTTTGCCACTGAACTTGAAGTGTTGTGCAACATACATCTTTTCACTTGATGCATGTACATGCAAAAGTGGCATCTAGATGCTCCAGCAATTCAATTAAATCAGATTATTTCACAGTAAAAACTTATGGGGGCAGGGGCTGGGGAAGAAGAAGTAATTTGAAGCTGGCTTTGTATAATAAAATAATTCTTCTAATCTGGAAAACTATCTATTGTGCAACCCAGTCCCTTTCCAAGGATGAGTGCTCGACCAACCTGCAAATTGACTATTCCTGCGACTGGGGCTCCCAAACGGCTCTTGCCGACATCGGCAAGAGATTAGAAAGTTTCCCAGGACGAGAGCTGTGTCTGTTCAGGAACACCTGCATACCGCCGCCACGCAGCGCCAGCCGCACCGCCCCTTCCCAAGGCAGCCTCCGCGGCCGGCCAAGGTGTGTCGCGGACAGTGAGCGACCGCAACCTGGCCACGCGTGGGGTCCGCGGGGCGGGGCGGGCACACCTGGGCCCCGCCCGGCGGAGGAGCGCAGGCGGAGCGGGGGCGGAGGGAGGGAGGGAGCCCAGACCGCCCCGTCCCCTCCCCGTCCCGTCCTTTCCTCGCCCCGTCCCGCTCCGCTCCGCTTCACTCCGCTCTGCTCTGTCCCTCCCCGTCCCACCCCTCATTCCTCCCTCCCTCCCTCCTTCTCTCCCCTCCTCCCTCCCTCCCTCCCTCGCTCGCTCTGTGCGCGCCGGCGGCGGCGGCGCCGCGCTCCCTCCAGCCGCGCCCGCGCAGCCCCCGCAGGTAAGCGCAGCGCGGCGGGCCCGGGGGCGGAGCGGGCCGGGGGGGTCTCGCCGTTCTCGCCCGCGAAAAGGTGCCCGCTTCCCATTCCCCGAGAACTCCGTGCCCACGGCGCCTTCTCCTCCTCTCTTTGGCTTTTTCTCTCGTGTTTCCGAACCGGTCCAAGTCCCGCGGCGCGCAGTGGTGCGCGGGGCGGCGCGCCTTGTCGGGGGTCCTCTCCGGCCAAGCGCTCCTTCGGAGTGGACTCGGGTGGGTTCCAGGCGTCGGGTCAGGCTGCCGTTCCTGCTGGACTAACATCTCCGGGACTGGTCTGGAATAAGTGATGGGCACTTGTTTGATTAAGGAACACGAACGGGACTTACTTAGGGTCTGCCCTCTTTTTTTTTTTTTTTTTAATTTTTTTTTTTTCTTTTCCTCACCCCTTGCCCCCCGAAATCTCTTTGGATTTCTTTATACCAAATTAAGGCAGTGGAAAAAGTCCTAGATAAAAAATGGTTGCCACCTCTTTCTCCTGACTTCCTCAGTCCTTCGGACGAAGAGCCTGCTCAAGTCCGATGCGAGCAGTGTCGGTGTATCCATGGTGTTTAAAAAGGTAAAGGAGAGCGCGAAGCTGGATGACAAGCATAAGGGTGTGATTTATTAGAGAAAGACCGGGAGCAGGGGGAACCGGAGGGAAGCTGGAGGACAAAAGCCGTTAGCAAACTGAAGTGAGAAGACAGAGGTGGAACCAGAGGGACCAAGTTTCTTCCTCTCACTTCTTTTCCTGTGTTCTTTTTAAATAGCTTCGCAGTGGGAACCATCGCCCCAAAAAACGCTTTCTGTGGAAATATGTGAAAAGCTTTCATTATCCCAAAAATGTTGGAATGTCTGAATTTAATTTTCTTGGGGATATCTCTGTGAAACAAGCTCACACCTTCATGATTTCAGTTGTCTGTGAATGTTAGAAGCTGCCTAAATCTCCCCTTTCTTATTTTTTTTCCATCCTTATTTGCTCCAAGTTTGAGTTGGTTTTCTGTGTGTGTGTTTTTTTTTTTTAATTGTAGTTGTTTGCTTGTTTGGTTGGAGTTTTTTTGAAGTTTCAAGGCAAAATAACTTGGAGGAGACCCTGTAGGCAACTTGTGTTCTCAAAGTGTGGGGGAATTGGAGTAGCTGCAATCTTTTTACTGCTAAGAACTGCTGCAGCTCTTATCTTTTCAAAGAAAGTTTTTGCATGCTAGGTCAGGTTTGGTGTGTTGTACCATTTGGTCTAAAATGAATTACTCTCAGGTCAGGGAGTCATGTTTCAATTTGGCGGCCAGGGCTCTGTGTTACTCTTGTGCGAGGATGGGCCATATTGCAGTACTAAAATAATATTTCTGGCAATTTCAGCAGTGGACTGAAGCAATACTCTGTGTGCACAGGCGTAAGTGAAGCTCTGCCCTGCAGCTTGCTATTACTGGCTATAGGCGTGCCGCATGTTTTCCCTTAACTGATATGTGCTCGGACTTACAAAGCAACTTGATAGGCCTGTGTTTTACTGTTGTTTTCATTAAATATTAACCACACAAAATTAAATGCCGTTTTGCTTTAGAATAGATTGACGCTGTCTCATCCTGTGCAGTTGTACATAAACGGTGGTTGTTTGCCTTTTTGTATGGCAAATAACTAAGGAAATGTTACTTAGGAATACTGAGAAGCACTGCTGCATGATCAGTGTGGTGTTGTCTTTATTACTCCCTATTACAGATTGCAGTAGTTAGACCATTGGCTGCTATAAACCTTGTTCTGAGAACTTAGCAGTAGCAGTGCTGGTTGAAGAGAGGAAAACATTGGCTGGTGTCTGCTTTCTCTTCCTCTGCTCTTCAAAACAAATATTGAGGGTCGAAAGGTTAAACGGCTTTTGAGATGAAACACATGGAAAATGCAAAATTAAAGTAATGCTACACTGCATACCCAGCTTTAATATGTGAACTCCACGTGTGAGTAACAGACCATCTTATCACTGTGAGCAAAAATACTTTATGGTCATGTGGTTTTCATCAGTAGCTCTGGAAGATTGTGACTAAAAGAGAATTCTTTCTCTGTTTAAAAATGGGAAAAAATAAAAATCTGTCTTTAACTTGGTCTTACAGTGTCACACAGTTAAACTCTTTGGGGAATCTAGGAGAGGTTGTTGAAGAAAGTGTTTTGCTCTGCTTTGTACTTACATGGGATGCACTTTGATACCACTGTGATGAGCCATTAATATCACCTTAATGGATAGTTAGCCGTTTCTCAGTGGCCTCTCCATATTGAGCTTGCTTTGTCTCATATTCAGAGGTTTAAATCAAAAGGCAAGAAATTCTTCTGAGCAGTTTATTCCTTTGGGAGACCACCACCATCTTGCCTTTGAGTACCCAGCAGTTTGAGCACTCTCAGAGGTGAGCTGCCTTCTCCAGATGTCAGAAGAGCTGGCTTTGAGCACCTCTAGGTGGTGACCTGCCAGCACTTACTGACCACTGTTGCTGTGTTTCTGGCTTTTCATCAAATGGATGCAGAGGAAAATTGAGTGCAGCTCTTTTGCTATCAGGGCTGAGCGGGCAACTCTTCACAGGCCATCACTTATGGTCTTGGTGATGCTCAAGGATATGTGGAAGAATCTGAGAGTGGGAACAGGTACTGTGTGGCAGTTGTCCTTTCCACTACTCTTTCTCTCACAAAATTAGAATTTGCTATGTAAGTGCAATTTCCTCCCTTTCAGAAAGAAAAGTTCATGTAATTTAAGGGACACCTAGAGTCAGCTTAAATTCATAAATGGGATATTTGAAGAGCAGCTGCTACACATATTGCCCGGAGAAAGATGTATACAACTAGTTTACTAAAAGAAGGCTAAGGCAATCAATATTTGAGCCCTTCAGCATCTTTACTTAGTGGATTATTTCTTTATATGTTGTGCATTTCACTGCTTCATCTTTCACAATAGGCTGTATTATTTTTTCTGTCAATTTAGTAGGATGAGAGAGTGAAGTGTGTCTTTTTTTTCACCTTCCCATGTCCTCTTGTTTAAGATTGTTTTCAATTTAGGTATGATTGTCATTTGTTGCCTTAGGAGTTTTGATAATTTAAAGGGAGATTGCTGGTCTGCAGAAATGCTTGATTGTGAAGCATTTGAGGCAGTAATGGCTTCAACTGGCAGTGGTTATGTAGCATCCAATGTGTTTTTGACTTTTCTAGGTGTCGCAAGGTGATCCTGTTGAGATGTGGCACTCCTCAGCAGTGCTGCATTAGGGCTCAGCTTACACACTTTGTGTTTTCCCTCATGTGTTTTTCTTCATAGTGAAAGCAAAAGCTTAAGGCTTCATCCATGGCCCACAGATGTCAATGACAAAATCTGTATTGGGATGGAATGACTTTGGATCAGGTGCGACGCTGGTGTGTAGGTTTGACAGAAATACAAAATTATTCCCAAGGCAGGAGAAAGTTATGTCAAGGAAATGAGAGCTACTTCTCTACTTACATGTCAGGGAACTTGAATTTTGGTTTCTTCATTTATATGTCAAACCTAGTTTCTTTAAAATATGTAGAAGCATTGCCTGTGCATTCTTGCACTTCCATTGCTGTACTGGTGCATATGACAGTGAATGACTGAATGTCTGGTGCCTTGGTTTGTTTTTTTGTTGATTACAAAGGATAATTCTGAGAAGTGCCTGTCTTTGTGTACCCAGACCTTTCCTTCTGTCCTCCATTGGTGTTTCTTGACTGCCTGACACTCTTTCCCAAGCTGATTAACAGCACACCTGGCTTGCAAAATCTTGGTAAAGCTAAAAAAGCTGAAGGTTGCACTCTAGGATCAATTTTCATTTTTTAATGACTGGTGTCTCTAACTGTTGAAAGTACTGTTTCTAGTTGTGCAGCATTGAGCACAAGAAAAGAAAAGAGCCTGTATGCTGGTGCTGGTTTAGATAGTATATGTGTCCCCATCTCACTTGGCAACTCCATGACAATAACATTTCTCTTACATGCTCTTGACAAAGAACTTTGAGGTGGTTAAGACATTGTATTTCTCTGCAGAGGAACAATAACCTTGCTTGGATTAGTGCAAACTGTCCACAATTTCCTGATAGGCACAGCCTGGAATAGTTTGTTGACCATGTTTCTTTCAGTCCTGTACCTCTTTCCTACTGGATCTGGCTCCTTCTTGACCCAGATACTGGAGACAGTTAGTTTAGTGCACATAAAGAGGAGAGCACTGGTGCATTTACCCCAGAAGTAAAGAAATATTTCTCCTTAAAAAGAAAGTGAATCTTCCCCCTTAGCTTCTGGCAGGCAAAAACAGCCAGAGACTTGCAGGGCTGCTGTGGTTCAAGGAGTCTGGGTAAGGCATGCCTGCCCCTGGCAGCAGCACAGCCCGAGAGGGGGAACCATATCCCTCCTCCTCAAGCCGCTCCCTGGATAAGTAGCCTGGACAGGGCTCTGGCCTGGGGTGTGTGCAGAGTGTTTTGCTTTCCAAGTGCCTTGAAGATTCATGCTGGTGGACTTTGTGATGGATAATGTCCTGGCTGCTGGTCCTGCTGGGGAAACAGGAGCAAATTGTTTTGCCTTGCTGTTTTGTACTCACACATTGCAATGTGTTCTGCTGCTGAAATGATGGTGGGCGGTGTGGATCCGTGGCACAAGAAATGCCTTCAGTTGCAGAAGTGGGGAGGCTGGATCACTTTTAGAAGGAAACACATTTTGGGAGTACAGATACTGTGTTGCTGAGAACCTCTGTGAACTTCTGTGCCAACTGAATTATCTTTATTTTAGATTTCTTTAGCTTGACAGGCATCTGAGCTACAATTTTTTTTTTTTTTGGCTTCCATGTGATATACTCTAGATAAAATTTGGAGGTCCTCTCATTTTCTTTTTAAAAAATACAAAAGTGATAAATATGGGAGCCCGATATTATCTCTCTGGTTTTGCTTCTGACTGTGACTAAGAGGCAAACACCTCCTGAAGTGGATTTTCAAAACTGCTGAAAAAAGTGTCTGTGAATTTGATAGTCATATGTGATAATCCTCAGTTTGGTGTAGGCCTCATGTTGCCATATTACAGACCGTTCTGGCTTTTCTGTAGGACTTTACATGCCACAGTGACCTTCAGAGAAGGATGGATTTCACAGGCACTTTATGCAGTACATCCATTTCTTTGCCAGCTAGAAAATGTATTGCATATTACAGTGCTTGCAGGAGCAAGCCTGAAAGCATTGGATTGACATCAAAGGCAAGATCTTTCTGTACAGAATGCTGGAGATTGTAAGAGTGGTAAAAATCTGGCAAAGGAAATGCATACTGTTTTTCATTGCAAGCCCCTTTTCCTCCCTCCTCCGTCTTTTTAGGGTGTGTATGGCAGATATGAAATAGTGCTGGTACATTATTTATGGGAGCAGAAGTTTTCTTAGAAGTTGTTTTTTTTTTTTTTTTTGCCATTTGGGGATGATTGTTTTCACCCTGGGTGGAAAAGTATAGCTCTAGTAGAATCCATTTTTTATTAAGAAGTTAGCTACAGCAATAAATGTTGGATAAGTATTGAATGTTTACAGCACAGACAAATTTGTATCTTCTTTCAGTAACTGGGTGACTATTTAATAACAATGAGCTGAACGTGAAGTCTAGCAATGACTTAATGGAATCCAAGCAGTCGAGAGAAAAGCTGTACAGGTCACACCTGTTTTTAAGGTGGTTATACTTCAGGTTGGTGTTTGTAGGAAAGGAGAAAGACTGATAAACTCTCAAGCTTTCATATCTCTATAACTTTCAAGTGTGGCAAGTGTTGTTTTGTCTGCTGCAAAGGGGTATTGATAAAGCATCTGTAGCTGCTGGATTTCACTAAATGTTTAGTCTTTGATAGTGCAGTCTGTTTTTGACCTGTTGTGTTGTCAGATCTGCCGGACAATGTCCTGAAGCCTTGAGCTTCTGCTGGTGACAGAGGAAGGAAGCTGGGGTGGCATTGCATAGCTGCAGTGTGTGAAGGGCAGCATGCCTCCCCGAGCCAGGATGTGGGTGTCCACAGCCAGGGTGTTAGTGCAGAAGAAAGCTGAAGTTCGTTTGCTGCTCAATTCTGAATCAGCTCTGCCGGCATCAGGTGAGGTGGAAGGGCTGAAGAAGGGGTGGAAGGCTCTGGGGATGCCACAAGTGCAGCAGGCACTGTCCCTTCAGCTCACAGCACAGCAGCCCAGTGGGTAGTGAGCACCCCTGCCCTCCTGCTGCTTCGGGTCAAGGGGACACAAATTGTCAGTGGCACCAGCTGCTGCTAGTTGGATGGCTGGTGGCAGGAGACCTCGGTGGAGGACTGCAGGTTAGTACCTCAAGCCAATGGCAGTGTCAGGAGGAGGTCACCTTGGCCCTAGAGGTTGCCTTGCACTGGGTGGTCATTATTGTGGTAAGTATTTTTTTGGTCTGTGTGCCTGCGTTAGATGCTCGCTGACTCTCTGGGTGAGATCTGTTTTCTTGTGGTTGCTACTGTTTTTTTGCAATCTCTTACTGCAACAGTGGTGTCAGTTCCTGGGTCCTAGAGTTTTCAAGGTTTTGTGGCTGTGTTACTGATCATTTTCGCAGCTACTTGTAACCGCGTATGAAGTAGCAAAGAGTGGCAGTGTGTGTGTGCTTGATGTTCTTCTATCCAGACACTTCTGAGCTCTTTCATTGATACTGCAGCTAATAGAAGTAAATTGTGTACTTTTGTGCATAACTGAGTTGTTGTTTCAGTGCCTATTGTGACAGGTGTGTTTTCAGTGATTGTCTGTAGAGACTGGATCAGTAGTTTTACAAGATATGTACAGTCCTCTTATGAGTTCAGTGGAAAGGGTTTCACTACGTGGTAGTGAAGCTGTAATGTAGGATGTAAAGGGGAAATTTGGCTACCTTGCCTAAGGTTGTGCTTATAGGAGTAAACTTCATAGCACATTTCTGTAGCTGCATGCTAACTTTGAATATATAACTAATTATTGAAGTAAAAAAGCATTTGGGAAATTGGTAGGGGAATGTTAGTTAGAGAAGCATAAATTTAGACTGATAATGATAAGCTTGTCAGTCCCAAAGGAGAATAAAGCACAGTAAGCTCTGTATTAATACTTAATAATAGTATTAATTCTTAATAATGTTGCATGTCACTGACTATTGCACTTGGAAGGTGTCTTTGCAAATGTGTGCACAGCCCTGCTAGAGTTTTGTATTGGCAAATTATCAGTACAGGAGAATAACTTGAACGTTCCCTGCATCCCTCTGAGAATGTCTCCAGGCATTTCTGTCCTGTCAGGATGAACCAGCCAACTAGTAAGAGCCTGTTTTCCTATATGCCACAGTAGCAGTGGGATGTACTAGGAGTGGTGTTTGAGCATATGTTAACCATCCACATAAGCATTAGATTTGGTTGAGGAGCAAAGCCTGAGCTTTCAGTGAAGAATTCATTGGGATTTTCAGGAGACATTATCCACGTCTCCCTGTTGCCACATTCCCACAGACACAAGACCAGTGCATCAATAGGTCATTGCCCCTTCAATCCTCTTGACAAGGAAATGGAACTCACCAATTGTTTTCCTGAGATACTGCAGTGGGGCAAACAACTTCAGGGAAATGGATGTGTGGATAGGTGCCCAGCATTCAAGGAGTATCATCTTGAATGTGACTTGTACTTGAAAGATACCATTATAAATGTCCATCAAGTGTATTGATCTTTCTGTCTTTCCTTTTTCTTCCTGTCCCTCCCAGAATGTGCCATACCTGAAGAGCAATTCTGTGGAAATGAGCCAGTTATCTTTGAGCTGCCCTGGGCATGGTTTCTGCACAGGGCTTAGAGAGCTGTCCCAAGGTGGCTAGCAACATATGAGGATTGTTTTGCTCCTCCTAAAGCTTTTGATGGAACTACTGAAAACTTTACCTCAGAGCAGTGTATTTCCCTGTACAGAAGCCTTGCAAACAAAAGAAGAATTTTCTGAATTAGTGTTTGCTCCTGTAGTCTTTTAGCTTCATGTTTACAGTAGTTACAGTGTCCTATTTCAAAACCCCATGCTGGTGGAACTGGAAACTGACTGAGACTTCAGGGTATTACTATAATCACAACAATCCTGGTATATAGTGAATAGACTATAAATAGGTCTCTAGAATTATTCAGTTTTGCAAACAGTTGATAGGAGTAGCATAGGTTGGTGCCTGCTTCTCCAAGAAGTACAGTGTTTTTCTATTTCCTGCCTTGCATTGCTTAAGTATCATATGCAAAAGCATCCTAGGAGGTTCAGCCTAGAGGAAAAAAATCAGGGGGAGATGTGTAAGCTGATGACAGGAGGGAATTACATGATTGTAGAAAACATAAATGCCTTAAAAATAATATGCCTGAGCATACGCTTATGCCATGATCCTGCATATTTCCATCCCCAACATCTCTTCCACAAAGTTTCTTGCAATCAGTTGCCCAGATTTTTATGACAAAGTTCTGTTCAAAAGACTTGTTTACAGCTTTTTCAGTTCTTCTTTCTAAATTGTTCCTAATATTCTATGAATACTCTGTGAGGGGATCTTTGGTATAATTTTTGTGTAAAAACAGTTTCCGTCAGAAAAGTGGCACAAAAGTACAGGAACAGCTTTGGCGAAGAAGCCACACCCTGCTCCTTTGTGCTTCGTGTGAGGAAGGAGAGGGGGAAAATACTGACTTTTCTTGGAGCTCCCAAGATGAGGTGACATTTCTTGGTTGGTAGGAAACCCAAATGTGCACTCACCATGCATCTGCCTTCTGCAGTTGTGCCAGAAGCAATTCTGTGCTCTGTATATCCCTCTGACTGTTTCTCTTGTGGTTTGATTAACTTTCCTCCCAAGACCCTGCAAGTGTCCTCTCCTGCTTGTATAAGCTGTGTCTCCACTAGAGGGGGGTGCCAGTATTGCTGCAGTGGGAAACTTTGAGGAGTTATGGTGCTTTACTCATCCTTCTTGCCTGGCAGTGTTGCTCGTTGCGTTAAGTGGAGCATTCTTGGAAGGAGGCTGCTGCAAGACTGAAGGCAGCAGCTGACTGAGTAGTAGGCGTTGGGTTTCTCCAAAACACTGTCATGTGCATGCCATAGTGCATTTTTGTATAGAATCATAGCATGATTTGGGTTGGAGGGGACCTTAAGGATCAGCTAGCTCCCAAGCCCCTGGCACAGAGAGGAACACTTTCCACTAGACCGGGTTGCTTAAAGCACTGTGCAGCATAACCTCCAACACTTCCAGGGATTGAGGTATCCACAGCTTCTCTGGGCAACCTGTTCCAGGGTCTCATTACTCTCACAGTAAATTATTTATTCCTAATATTAATCGATATATACCCTCTTTCTGGATCAGTTACCCCCTGTTCCCATCACTACACACCCTTGTCCTTGTCCAGCTTTTTGCATAAGCCTTTTTTAGGTACTGGAGGTGCTATAAGGTCTTCCCAGAACCTTGACTTCTCCAGGCTGAGCAACCCAACTCTTTCAGCCTGTCTTCTTCAGAGGCATAAATGCCCTGTCATCATTTCTACGGCCCTCTCCACACTTGCTCTTTCTTCTGTTTAGGGTTCCATAGCTGGATGCAGTACTGCAGGTGAGATCTCCTGAGAGTGGAGTAGAGGGGGTGTATAAGGCTGGCTGACCTAAAAGAGGCTGCTCAGTAGCAGGAGGCTGAAAATCAGACCCAGCATGCCTAAATGGGCTGTGTCAGGGATGAGAGTGGCTGTGCATGGGCCTCAAGCTTTGGTGTCATGGACACAGCTGGTGTGTGCAGTTGTGGGATGCCTAAAAAATCTGGTTTGTGGGTGGATTTCAGTACGTTCTGCTTTTGTGGCCTGGATCCCTTGAACTTTTTAGTTTATTTGTGTGGTCACAAAAAAAGTCTTAGTGGTTCCCAAGTAATGCTTTATGGCTTATGCTTTTGTTACAAAACTGTCTGAAGGAGGCTTTGAAGTGTGTATGTGTTTAAAGTTTGTACCCATGCTAATGTGCACCAAGTTCCAACGGAAGAGCTAGAGGCAAACTACCAGTTAGTTTTTATTTTCTTTTTTCTTAAAGAATAGTCCATTGATATTCAGTTGTACTTTTGTCCAAGAGGTTTGCTTTTTCCCCTTTCTTACTCTTTAAAAGAGATGCAAAAGGAGTTTATCTAAAAAATGGTGAGGCAGACTAGATAATGCTTGGACACTAACCTTTCTGTCACCATATGTGTTAGAAGATAGGGTTTTTTTGTGTTGTTCTGTTTTTACATCAACTTCATTCTGCCCCCTAGCTTTCTGTTTTCACTTGAATTTTCGAATCTCTCAAATATTCTGATTGAAATATTTGTTGTTTCTGTTGGCCATTGTATATATTGAGGACCTAGTCAGAGAAGCTGAATAATCACTGAGGTACGATGTGAATTTACAACAGCCTACTTAATTCATGTGACCTCTTGTATGCACCAAGAGCCTGTCTGCTAAACAGAGTTAATCCAAGTCAATTCTTAAAGTGAATTAGTCAAGCTGTGAGCTAATCCTCTGTATTTACCTGCTTATTCAGATAGGCAGCAACCTAAGTTACTTTAAACTTCACTTGATGTTTGAAAGGGGAAGGGTTGGAGGGAAAGGTGATGAAGTCTTGGTGTTTTCTTTGTATCTCTCCTTTCAGGGTGTATTTCAATAGTGCTTTACATTTATAAATCTTGAATTCATAGGATGATCAGCATAAGCTACCCAAGTACTCTGATGCTGTTCTCTACCAAGCATCCCTGACAGCTGCTGCTGCTGTTCCCAGGGTATTTCGGGGGGTGTGTTGCTTCTTGATCATTCATAAAAAACTGTTCCACAAGAAGTCCAACCAGTTGAGTTGGCATCCTGTAGACAGCAGGGAGCATGATGCAGACTGTGAGGATTAGGAAGCCCTGTCGACCTCTGCTAAGAAACTAGTAACCAGCCCCAATTTTACAACAGGAATTCACAAATTCTGGCTGTATTGTTCTGAGCACACCAGATACTTGCATGATGGAAAAGAAGTAGTTCCCTTTGATTTGTCAACATCAGGATTTTTGTTGTCTTGAGCTACTGGGTTTGCTCCCCCTCCATTTTGACAAGATCAAAGGTAGGATCTTATTTCTGGGTCACTACTGGCCATCAGATAAGTTTGTTTGTGGCCTTGGGAAAGAGCAGTGACATGAGAATAGGGAATTTAAATCCTGTCATTAAGATAATTCTTTCTTATTGTTAATTCCAAGTTCTTTCAAACTTCTTTCAGGGTAACTGAAAAATACAGCACAGCAGAAAGTGTCTGCAGAACAGTCAGTTGAACCAATGCAGATGTTGCATAAATATTTCTGAAGGAGCATGACTGTTATTTCTGGTTTGAGGGGTTGATAAATAGTTCCTGTGTCTGCATTGGTGGTGGTCTGAACCACATTAAGCTATTGCCTTACAGTCTTTAATGTATTTTCAGGAGTGGGGGGAATAGTTGGCAAATTTCTATTTCAGATAAACTAAATTAAACTCCTGTTTGTGTATCATTGGTCATGGTGCATGTAGATCTATACTGAGGTGGTGCCTTTGGAATTTGGGATTTGGCATGCGTAATTGTGAACTTCCTTGGCCTCAGCATTTCCAGATTATTGTATTTTGTGGTGGTTTATTCTGCCTGAAGATTGAACATCTGTTTTGTGGATGTGGGGTAAAAAGGAAGTACTCGTTTTAAGGCTGCCCCCCTCAACGCTGCTTAGAGAATTGTGACATTTTGTTATCCTCCAGATGGTTTTTTTCTCTAGCAAAAGGATATTGCCTGAATGTTTAAATACAGACTTGTTTCAGAAGAGTGCCAGGCACTGTACTAAACTGCTCTCTAAACTGCTTTTCTGAGTTTAAAAGAAAAGGTGGAGTTTACAAATGGAGTCTCTGTTACTGATCATGGAAGTCTTGAATTGTATGGCTTAGTTATTTTTTCTTGGAAACAAAGATTAATATTTTTTTGTAAGTTGTTGAGTAGATCAAGTTCTTGTTGCTTTTTCTGCTGGGGGTGATAGTTGGAGAAAAGCATCCTGTTTTCTGATATAGTGATTTATACCTCGCTAGAACCGTAATCATAAAATGGCTTGGAAGGGACCTTAAATATCATCTAGTTCCACACTGCCTGCCATGGACAGGGGCACTTTCCCTAGATCAGATTGCTCAAAGCCCCATCCAACAGGACCTTACACACTTCCAGGGATGGGGCATCCACACCTCCCCTGGGCAACCTGTGTCAGTGTCTTACCACCCTCATAGTAAAGGATTTCTTCCTAATATATAATCTAAATGTATTCTCCTTCAGTTTGAATCCATTCCCCCTCCTCCTGTCTCTACATGCTCTTGTAGGAAGACCCTCTCTATCTTTCCTGAAGGCTCCCCTCAGGTACTGGTAGGCTGCAATTAGGTCACCCCGCAGCCTTTTCTTTTCCAGGCTGAACAATCCCAATTCCCTCAGCCTTTTCCTATAGGAGAGGTGTTCCACCCCTCTAAACGTCTTGGTGGCCTCCTCTGGACTCACTCCAACAGGTCCATGTCCTGCCTGTGCTGGGACCCCAGAGCTGGATGCAGGGTTCCAGGTGGAGCAGAATCCCCTCCCTCCCCTGCTGCCCACACTGCTTTGGATGCAGCCCAGGACACGTTTGGCTCTCTGGGCTGTGAGTGCTCATGGCTGGGTCATGTACAGCCTCTCCTCCACCAGCACCCCCAAATCCTTCTCACAGAGCTGCTCTTGATCATCCCCCAGCCTGTGTTGATAGTGGGGCTGTCCTGACCCAGATGCAGCACCTTGCCCCTGGTCTTGTTAAACCTCATGGGATTCCCATGGGCTCACTTCCCAAACTTGTCCAGGTCCCTCTGGATGGCATCCCTCCTTTAGGTGTGTTAACAGCACCACTGAACTTGTTGTCGTCTGCAAATTTGCTGAGGGTGCACTCTATCCCTGTGGCTATGTCATTAATAAAGTTGATACAAAAGTCTTTGCCCACTGTTATCCTCTTTAATGATATTGATTAGTAAGCAAAGTAGTCATGAGAATGTATTTGGAGCTAAATTCCGTCCACTGCCCTTGCAATTCCAGTGTTCAGAATAATCTTAATGAGCAGCTCCTTGCTCTGTCACTCTTTTTCTCTTTTCTCTTTTTTTTTAATAACAGAGGATGACAAAAGCAAGTGCCATACCTGCTTCTTTTATACACATGTGCATACAATGCTGGCAGCAGTTAATAATGTGTCTTAAAAGATGAGCTATCCGTGGTTACTTTGAATTTTTCTGCCTCTTAGTTAACTACAAATTTCATGTCTGTCAGTAGAAATAACCAAATTTTAAAGGGCTTCAGAAACTGTTTTGAAATTGCTTCTTTTAGAAGTATTTGATGTCAGTATGATGAAAGTGTGTATTTTGAAAATAGAGTCATATGACAGCAGCTTCATTGTGGTTGTGCTATGAGTGACCAGCCATATTGTAGTGACTTGTTTACATAAACCTGAGCAGATTGGCATTATTCTCCTGGAGCTGGTGTCTAGCTGTATTTTTCCTCTTTATTTTCTTGTGATTCTGGAAGTCTAAAGTAATGAGATAATGTTGAAATTAGATGATTGCATGAAATATTACCCTGGAGTCTTCCTAGATCATGTTGCTTTTACTTGAAGTGCCAAAATTAAAAAGTCACTTTCAGGGATATCTTACTGTTTCAGTACTTACCAATTAAAAAAAAAAAAAAAGTTGTAGAGCTGCTGTTGCAATTGTTTCTTGAAGATGCTGCTGTGGCTAGCAGAGATGTTTTAAAGCAATTTTTGGGTGTCTGTATGTTTGTGATTATTTTACACTGACCTGCTCATTGTGTTGAAGAGGCTCCTAATATATCCCAAGAGACATGCATCTACCAGCCAACATCCCTTGCATTAAGGCAGATGCTTGCTCTTTTCCCCCAGAGCTGGGAAGAGGTTCTCCAGCCTTAATGAGTGGCAAAGGAACAATCATCTCTAAGCAATTCCTAACGAGCAAGCACTTATGGAAGTCATTAGGAGAAGCTTGATAATGACTGAAATAATTCTAGAGGTGCTGGATAGTAATGGGAAGACAAACTGATGTGTTGGCTTTAAAGGGCAAACTGCAGGAAAATGACAAAACTGAGGAAGCCATGCAGAATTTTTTTGAGTTTTCAGACAAAGCTCAGCTTTTCAGAGAAGTAGGGAGGCTTCAAGAGAAGATGAGGTATCATTCTGGGTTTAAAAAATAGCAACAAAATGCTCCCCAAGAGATGGGTGTGGAATAGATACAATATGGAAATAATCAGGAAAGGAGGTTTAGCAAGTGAGAGAATTGCACAGGATGGTGCAAACTGACCTAGGTCAGGGAAGTATGGAAAGGATTCTGGAAAAGGACAACTACATAAAATGAGTGGAAGTTTTGTCTGACTGCAAATAAGATTAAGTGCCTCAATCTGTAGCAGAGAAAAAGTATTTAGCAAGGAAAAGGAGTATGATTCAGTTTTGGAGAGTACAGTCATGACAGTTTCAGCAAAAAAAAAATACTAGAGATGTTAATAGAAGATTAGGAGTCTGTCTCTTTTTTTTTTTTTCTTTATTTTGGTAAATTTCTTTTTGTCAGTATGCAGAGAAACCTGGTGTGCTGCTGCATCCCTTGTGGATTAGCCTGCAGCTGATGTCAGTTCAGTTTGTATCATAAGTGACATGACTTAGGGTGAATGTATTCATGGTTTCACATGTTAAAATGCCAAATCCTATGGTTTTATCCTTTCAAAGTATGCTTTGTGTCACTTAATAAAATGTGACATTTTCTTCTCCCTCCGAAACCCCCAAAATAACCAAATACCCAACTCCAAGACGAAAACAATTACTGAAAGAAAGAACATCTTGTAATCTTGGAAATAATCTACTCAGGATCTTCTGGAGGTTCTTTCTGGGCTGAACCTCCGAGCAGGTGAAGGAGGAAGGTAAACACATGTAGTTTAATTACAGACTCTTGAACTGTCTGCCCTTTGGTGGAACCCAGTGCATGACTGTGGTCAGTCTGCTTTTGTCATCCTCAGAAGGCAAGTTAGAGTGGCATATGGAAAAGATTTCCCGGCAAGATAAAGGCTTGAGGATATTATACTTTCCACTGGTTTATTTGGTTATCTTCATTGAAAATATGGGAAGAGAGGTTTTTTGTCCTTTTGTACATTCAGATTGCTCTTCTGCTTTTATTTGGGGGTGTGGGCAGGGTCTCTAAACTTGCCTTGGTAGGATCACTGTGAAGGTATCTTTGCTGAACCATGTTCTTTGTGACAGCTGATGATTTCTCTGAGGGAGTGCAACTGTATGATGATACTATTTTATTATTGTAAATTAATTCAGTGTGTGATAAATGATTAAGGTGACAGATCATCTCCTTAATCTTACAGGGGGGACAAAGGACAGTTTCACCCAATACGCCCTCTGCAGAGTTCATGAAACTATTTAGCTTGGTTAAGGGAGCTCCACCTGGGGCATCTTTGCAGAATTTGCAGGCTCTATTCTGTCATGGGAAGCCTTAGCAGCAATCTTGTAGTACTTGTATTAGTGAGGCCAGAACAATGATCTTCCCCAGATTAGCCACAGAGCTTCTATTCAAAAAGGTTTAACTGACGTAATTTTTTTGTTGTTGTTTGTTTGAAGCACAGCCTGCACTGTGAACGCAAATGACTTAGATTTGAGATCCTCTGTGGAACCTTGTGTTGTGGAAGAGTCCTACTGAATCAAAGGGAATTTTTATTTTAATTTCTAGAGAAATATATTTCTAGCCTCAGATCACTACTCAAATCTTCATCTTTTTTCCTTACCTAAGAAAGGCTAACAGCTGTATTTTGACAGTAAAGACTGAGGTAATGTAAACTGGAAGTCTCTTTTAGCCCCAGGAAGTTGCAAACTTCCCTGCAGCAGCTTTTAAAAAGTCTAAAAGTCTTTGAGGTGTACAGGTGTGATTTGGTGGAAGGCAGAAGGGAAGATAGGAAACATGAGTTTCTTTGGGACTTCTGCATTTTAGTTTGCTAAAGTGAGCTTTCATGTTGGTTTGGGGTTTTTTGTCAGATGCTTTTCAGGTACCTGGGCATCTCAAAGTTAAATTTTCCAAGGTGTTGTCTGTTATTTTGTTTTGATTTGCTTCAACAAAAGCTGAGTGCTCTGGCCGGCTGATGCTGTTTCAGTAAAGCAATCTGCAACCTGATACGCAGCTAAACACGCTGCTGTCCGGTTTTTAATGCTGTTCATGGATAAAGAGGTTGCACTTAATATTAAGCTGAATGTATGCTTTGGCTGACAAATTGCGATCAAAGCAGGCATCATACCAACACAAAAGTAGATGTATTACTTACATGGAACCATTGCAGTACTAAAATCCCTGACTCTTTGTTGTATCTTTGTAACACTGAACCACTTCCAAGACACTTGTTTAAGACACTGTTGTTCTGAAGAGGCAGCAGTGGTGTAGGCATTACGTGTTTTGACATGTTCAGTGGTTGGGTTTGATCTATAATTGGGAGAGTTTTTTGTCCAGTTTTTCTGGTTGTCAAAGTCCTGAGTGCTCAGATTGCTCAAAACAACAAAGAAAAAATCCTACAAAAACACACACACAAACAAACAACCCAAATCAACAACACACCAAAAAAAACCAAAAAAACCCACAAACAAACAACCCCCCCCCCCAAACAAAAATGAACAAACAAAAAAGCCAAACAACAAAAAAAAAAACCTGTGAAAAGCCAAAAAGCAGATTATATGCATGGGGTAGAAGGAGGGTGGTTTTCAATGACTGGAAGAGCATACTGCTGTTTTTGTGATCTGATCTGCTGGGCTGTCCATGCCGTTTTACCCTGGTCTCCCCTGAGATTTTGAGGTGGGTCAGGTAGCATGCTGGAGATCAAATGGTGGGTAGTGATGGCACTTGCAGTCTAGTGGTCCTGCTGGAGGCTGTTCTGTTCTCTCTCAGTGCCTAGGCAGGAGGCTGTCTCAGCCAGCCTCACTGACAGCCCTCCTGTGATCCATCCCCGTCGCATAGGACATCCTGTGAGTGCAGCTCTGGTAGTGTTCTGCAGATCTGCTACAAAATATTGTGGTGCTACATATAGCCAAAGAGTCAGGTCAGGAGAGAGGGTTTAGTACCAATCAGTTCTGGGGTTTGGGCCAACCAACTCAACTATCCATTGTAGTTTCCAGTTTATTTACTGTTGATAAGTAATTTTTTGATGACAGTGAAACATTTAAAACACTACCTTACTCTCGTTGCAGGTCTCCTTCCCTCCCTTCTAAGCCTTAATGATACTTTGTTTGCCAGTTTCTGTGTTGTTCATTTTTTGTGTCAGGTTGGAAAATGATCCCTTTTATTAATTGCTCTGGGTATGTTTGTGCTGAAACAGTGCAGTGCTTCATCAACAGCAGGAGCTCTGTGAGCAGAAGCGGCCTGAATAGAAATTGGTGCTGTTGGATTAACATTCTCAGACTGTGAAAGAAAATTCTGATCTCTTAAACGATATCTGTAAGGAATTGACATTTGATGTCAAAGTGAATTCACTATGGACACCTGCAAAGAAATTACTAGGTCCATAGGGGATTCCTCCACAGGGACAGAGATTTGATGGAAAAATGTTTCTAGATATAAATTGTTTTCCAGTTGTGGTTTCAGTAAATACATGCACTGTGTTTTGGGGACGAGGTAATATTTATATAAGCATCTTTTGTTCTGTGTGGTTATTGACGGTCTTCGGTGCATATGTAAGAGCTTTTGCCCCATATAGCATGCTAGTCCCACAGAAGCATGAAAAATTCACCTTGTTTCCTGTGAGAATCTCCATTTCTTCTGCAGAAGTAAAAAAATAAGCTCTGTTTTGTTGTACCTTCAGTCTGACTTTGATCTTTATTCTTAAACTTAAAAATCTAGCCAGTTTCTTGGGGCAGGTCATAACTTTTGTTCATTTTGTAACTTTTATCACTCTTGATACTGGGAAGGGGCAGAGTCAGGTATGTTTTACTTTGGATTTCGGTTTTGTTTTGTTTTTATTTCAGTATTTGCAAGGTAGAGATTTCCTATTGTTGTGTCTGAACCTTTTCATATGTTAGCAAATTCCATTCTATTTTTCTAGACAGTGAAGTTAGACTCAAGAAATGTCTGGGCTTTACTGGCAGGGCCTTTTTCCAGGGGGGTTCATGGTGCAGCCAGAACAGGAAGTGTGGTGAGCTTGTCCTCTGTTTTTGGCACTCCCCTTCCAGACTTCCATGACCCCTCACTAATACTTCACAAATCCATTTTCACAGTGAATTTATTCATTCTTATGAAGAGCTTCCAAATGGGTGAGAAGCTGTAGCTCTGTAGTTTTTTTTAAGCAGTCTGGCCAGTGATTAGAAACAGCAGACAGGGAGGCTTTGTGGATGGACATATTTGTAGAAGTGGTCTTCACTGGGATGATGGAGGTGTTTCATGTGCTGTAAGAACACATTTGCTCTTTGTAATTTGTGCATTTTGTTGGTAGTTATACCAGTTTGAGAGCAAACCACTGAGAGATTCCAAGTCAGAACTACAATTTAATAGGAAAATTGAAATAAAGGCAGAAAACACTAGCTTAAACTTGAGTCAGAATACAGCCTGACACCTTGTTGGTCAGGGTGATGATTGTCCAATTAAATGGTGAATGTGGTTCTGTTGAAGTGGTGATCCTGTTGTAAAGTCTGGTCCTTTCTCCAGTGGTGGTTGTCGAGCTCTTGTCCTCTGGAAATCCGGTGGTAGATCCTCTCGTGTTCCAAACAACAGATTATATCCAGGAAGGATTGCTTGGTTCCTCCCTGTGGGCAGAGCATCTCACAGTGGGATGATGTAATTTTATGAGTCCTGCAGTGAGACTCGTGGCCCATGATCAGAAGATATCCCTTGGAGGGAGTTATCAGGGATGTGTCATGGAAGAGATAAAGAGCACTGCCCCACTTGGTTTTCACAGCTTATGAAAATGGTGATAGAATACTTGCTTTTGGTTGCATCTTACACTGTAACTTAAGACAGTAGCTGGTCTGAAGGTGTGCTGATTAGTTGCAGTCACCCCTATTGAACACATTTAATCAATGCCATGTACAAGATCTATTTCAGTACTTATTGCCATGGTTATAGATAGTGGATATGATGACGCTCTTTATCCTGTTTTCTAGTGTCAGGTAATAGAGCCAGGGTGATACCAACCAATGTGCAGAATTTGCTCTGTTAAATATGTGTAGTCAAACACACCCTATCAGCAAAGTTTGACTGGGACCATTAATTTTGTGCTAACTTCCAAACTGTTAGTGCATCTGCTGAGGCAAGAGAAACGGTAGTCTCTCTGCTGAGACATCAGAAATTTCATGGGGAGATGGTAGGGAGTCTCATTAAATGGAAAAAAAAACTTGCTTGCTGTTGTTCAGAAGAACTTTAGGGCTAGAGTACAACAATGGTCTGTACCATCTGTCTGGAAATCTCCTTTTTTAGTTCTTTTCTGCTTCTTTTGCCTGATACTGAATCACAGCTATTACCTTCTTGCAGCTTGTTTAAGTACTGGACAGAGTGCAGGGGGTTATCCTCATTTGCATATACAACACCCCATGGAACAGAGATAGGGCAGAGTTAGGAGGAAATGGAAAAGATCACAACCACTTACACTGAGGCACACACTAAATGCAGGTAGCTCAGCTTGCAACCAGCACACACTGAGCTACCTGTATAAAATATATTTCTCAAAACAAGTTAGTTTGGCTTGTCCTTATGCTTTGGTGGTGTCCTCGTTTTTGGTGAAGTAAGATCAAGGGGTCTGCCCAGGAAATTCAGTTTTTAGGAGTAAAATGACAAGATGGACATTCAGTTTCCAGTGGATGAAATCAGCAAAACAGCAGCTATGTCCCCACCAGCAGCCAGCAAGAAGGAAACACAGACTTACTTAGGCATTGTGGTTTTTTGGAGGATCCATATTCCAGAGTAGACTCAGGTTGTAAGCTCTCTCTATCAGGTGACATGGAAGAAGAATGATTTCAGTGGAATCCCGAACAAGAACAAGCTTTTGGACAAATTAAACAGTAGGTTGTTCATGCAGTAGCCCTGGGGCCAGTCAGGATGGAACGAGGATGTAAAAAGTGTGCTCTATACCGCAGCCAGGGAAAATGGACCTTCCTGGAGTCTCTCACAGGAAGTACCTGGAGAGACTCAAGGATGACCCCTGGGGTTCTGAAGTCAGTGATGCAAAGGATCCAAGGCATCCTACACCCTGGATGAAAAAGCATATCTGGCAGCTTATGAAGGGGATCATTCTACTTCAGAAGTGACTGGCACCAAAGCAGAGCTCCTCCTGGCACCCTGGCTGCCCAGTGCTGGGCTGGATATTCAAAGGGAAAGTCCCTTCCACACTTCATGCCACTGTTACTACGTGGAGTAAATGGGTTGCACTTGATCACACAGCAAGCTCAAATAGGAAATCCAAATCACCAGAAGTCATCATGGACTTGTATAAAAGCAAAAATTTCAGATTGTCAACAGAAGAGGCGGAGGAGGTAGTGGTGGAGTGTGCTGAGGAGGGCTTACCATATAATCAGCTACCTGAAA
>WAAE01026476.1:0-21889 GCA_013400495.1 Nicator chloris
TCCCATCCCTTAATCATCCTAAAGACCCTTGACTAGTGTGTCTCTAGTAGGTCCATATTTCTCAAGTACCGGGGAGCTCAGGTCTGAACTCAGTATTCCAGGTGCATCTCACCAGGGCTGACAAGAGTAGAGTGATCACCTCCTCAATCTGCTGGCAATGTTCCCCTTAAAGGGCTCCAGGAGGCTGTTTGCCTTCTTTGACACTTCCGTGCACTGCTGGCTCATGGTCAGCATGGTGTCCACCAGGAATCTCAGGGGTTTTGTTTACAGTTATTTTCAAACCTTCCTGTCCCCAGCCTGTTCTGGTACCTGGAATTTTTCCTGTTAAGGTGCTGAGCTTTGCACTTTTTGATGAATTTCATGAGGTTTCTGTCAGCCCACTTTAGCCTTTTGAAGTCATCCTGGATGACAGCACAACACTTTGGTGTATCAGACATTCTTCCCAGTTTCGAATCACCTGCAAAGTTGTGTGGATGTACTCTGTCCCATCCTCCAAGAGATTATTGAAAATGCTGAAAGGGATTTCCCCCTAGTATTGACTTCTGGGGTACATTTCATATGAAGGAAATCAACATAAAACCTGTAAAATCTTCAGTTAAGCTGGTATAAACATAGACATTTTTCTCATAAAATACTGTAAGATTATAAAAATAATTATTGTTCTCTTCAATATCAAAATTTTCATGTTCAATACTCTACATTTTACTGGAATTAAATAATTCACCCAAAAATTCTGGCCAGCTCTGTTTTTTAGTAGAATGTTTGAATTTTTTCTTGGGGACAGGGTGGAGGTGGAAGATGGGAAAAGAATAGCAATATGAGATTTTGCAACTACATAGTTGTTTTGAAAAGGATTTTATCTGAAGATTTAGTGAAATTGTATCAGTTCAAAGTGATGAGCTATAGACAAACAATAAAGAAATAAAGAATTGTCAAGATCTAAAGGAGACACTCTGGATAACTCCATTTTTTCTAAAAATATTTGCAGAATCGATTTTTATTAGAGTCAGGAAGGAAAACAGATGTCAAAAACCTCAGCAGTTGTGAAATAGAAGTTTCATTCCATTCAGGTCAGTTCTATATGGAGAAAAGAAATTTTAAAAAAGTTCCTGGATTACAAATCACCAGTAAGAGATGGTGGGTATTTCTTTACTCAAGGGAGGCCCCTTTATGAAGGCTAGCAATAAAGTATTGAGATTTAGAGTGAAAAGTAGTGATGCAAACAAAACTGTCTTTATCTCAAGAGTCACAGTCTCTTGAAAGGGTCCTTTTGATTTCAGGTTACTCGTATTTCATGACAATCACCACGTCTTTAATCAAAATTGAACACTGCAGCAAGTCAAGATTAATTTTTATTGCTCCATGTAAATATATTGAAAAATTGTCAGTATAAACAATTGTAAGACAGAACCACCCATATAAACGCTGTTTTGTTTCTGCTCTGAAGACAGGCTATCATTAAGTCACAATTTGTGGTAATCATCTTTTACATTTAGTGCAGATTTTTGTAAGTACTTGAAATAACTTGTGGAAGCTACTGCTCAGCAGTTTCCACAGGCAATCATTCTAACATAAATCACTAGGCCAAAATAAATTTTCAGAAGCAGGGGGGGTGATTATTATATATAATAGTGGCAATATTTTTAAACTGGTGAGACCTAAGAATTGTCTTATCTAAGCCATGTAGACAGCTCCAGATATTTTGGATATTCCAAGTACATATATACAAGTACACATATCCAAGTACACATTGGAGTACACTACACTAGTACACTACATCCAATTGTGGTATTACAAGATGAGGCATGAAGCAACAGCCAAAATTATGATCTCACCTTGGGGCTACTTTTGACCAATACATTTAAAAACTAAGGACGGGGGTTTTCACCATCCAATGAAATTTCCAGGAAATGTGTTTAACTGTTAGTTATGGACTTTTTTTATTAACCATACAATAGTAGAGTTGCCCAGTAGTAGAATTCTACTGTCATTGCACTGAAGTAGATAGACATTTTCAGAGTTTTAGCAAATGATCTATATGTTTGTCAGTTCTGACCTTTAGGAACCTTGATGGTAGAACAGCACAATACTGTTAAGTAAATAAATTTTTAAGCCTGGTTTTGCAACAACTTTATGGTGCATGTTTTTGCACAAATCTAAGAATAAAACTGCTAATTTTAGTAAAGATCTGCGACATTGAGCTTGTGGCTTTTTTTTTTGAGAAGCATTATTTTAATTCAGTTTTATGTTTGTCAAAGGCATCATATTCCAATATATATTTGCAGAGATAAGAGTCAATATTTTCCTCCTCGTGGCATCTATTCCATCCATGTGAAGAAACAGAGTGTAACATTTCACAGCTGAAAGAGAAGCAATACCCTAATAGAAAATAGGCAACTTAATGTGCTGTGCAGTACAATTTTCATTGTTAAGTGTGAAACATTGCATGATCTAAGAGAATAGAGGGAAGCTTGAGTAATGTCAAAATGAATGGGACCCAAGACTTTTAAAGACAAATGACTCTCTTTGAATCACTATATTCCAAATTAAATATTCGAATCAAAGTCACTCTATGGGCACAATGAACTTTTTCTTTCTTTTTCTTTCTGAGGGAATTTTAAGCTTTCTTAAATTTTTTTGAAGCCTTCTCAGGATCACTGTTCATCTCCGATAGAAAAAAAAAGCAGGAATGATGAGCAAACTCTCAAACCTATAATAAATGGAGGTAGTTAGCTGTGAACACAAAAATGTTTTGTTGTTTCTAATGATGGCACACATTCAGCACGTTTCCTTATCTCCTATTTTGTGATATTTCTGGCTCCTGAAAACAATGATCACAATACTACTGGCAGATGAAAAAGGTAGATTGGAAAAAACAAAGGAGGTATCTATGCCTCAGCTACTAACGGATATGCAGGATCAATGATTTTTATTGTGTGGATAGCCATCTTTTAGGATTTGACTCTGAGATACAGATTTCTTTCATATTAATCCCTATAAAACCTATGGATGCCAAAGGCTTTTGGCTACAGCTGACCTAAGAGGAGATAATACACTTTGCAGAATGACACGTCTCTCCAGGTACGCTGTCTTGACATAAAACAATTTGTTGTCCCAAACATAAAAGAATGTTAGAGGTGGAAATAGGATGAAAATGTGACTTCCCATAACACTCATCAGAAGCCCTCTGTAGCTTTGAAAATCAGGACACACAAAGGTAACTATGTCTAAGGTACCTTAAAGGAGATGTTCACATCTCCAGTTGTGTAAACAAGCTGTGCATAAATAAATCATATGGCTATAGCCCTGGTGAGAGGAATAGAGAATGGCAAGTAGGATTTCATGGTCAGCATTCACCAGTGGCAAAACTGGCTCTCTCTGTTTATAAAACCTCTGTGCTGATCAAACTCAATGATGGCAATTAGATAATTTGTCAGTGTAGACTGAAGAATTATAATTGTTTTGTTGCTGTTTTCTCAATTTTTTCCTATATAATAATTTGGGAAACTATGTGGGGAAATGCTTTTTTGCAGACTTGAAAACACCGTTACACATGAAGGCATCTTGAATTTATTCTAGCGGTGACAGCAAGAAAAAGATGGCTTGCTTCCAAACAATTTGCCACACATAAGATGTTTCATTTGTCCCATCTTATTCTTTTCCTCCTCTCTCTTCTTTTTGTAATCACAGTTCATCCCTGAAGACTCCTCTACCTGATGCTTTTGGATGATCTTTGTCAGGAATGCTTTATGAGATAAGATTCTGTGAGCCTGACGTTTGCTCAATAGCTCAGGCATGCTTTTCTAAAAATACTGTTCTACTTTTTAGATGACTTACATTTATTGCTGAATTGTTCTTGGACTCATCTTTAGGAATCCATGGTTCCCCAAACACCGATGAACAATTTTCATCTTTGTCTCAGAAAAATTGTGCTCCATGGCACAGATTTGCTGTGTAAATGTAGACATATGTAAGGTTATGTAAAGTTAGGCACGGGCATATGTTTGCAGGACTGGAGCTCTGGTTTGTGCTAGAGGCATGATATGACTAAGATTCAAAATCTGGACAGTTATAATTACACAAAAAACCAGGGCTCACTAGGATAAAGAATGTAGTTTTCTACTAGTCATGTATGTGAAACATACTTTAAGTGTAGTAAACTACCACTGGGAAAAGCAGTGACTGTTCCATTTTTGTCCTGACTTGAAGTAAACTGTAGGTTACACTCATTAAGAGCAGAAAATGACATGCCTGTGCACATTAATATAAAACCACCATCTAAGATGGGCATTAACTAAAACTTGCTTTTCTTTCTTACAAAATAAAATTACAATACCTTGAGTGATTTTTTGATTATTACATCTTTTTATTGCATAAATACTCTATCAAAATCATAACTAAATAAAGTATTTCTTAAATTTTTTCACATACACTTTTTTCTACTATATCCATAATGATGGGCAGCAGTATTTTTGATTTTGGTATATTCATCCTTTTTTTTTCCCTTTTATTTACCTTGCTCACTTCATCATAACTGCAGGTTTTGGGAGAGGGTTATTTTATATAGAGTTGAGATTTTTCCTCCACCAATAAGCTGTGCACAGCACATACAGCACAGCAAGGTCATGCTAAGTCATGACTCACAGGGCTGTCTCCCTTAACACTTTTACCAGGGAAAACCATGCTTTTTCAGGTTCAAAAATGTGGTTGATCTTTGGAAAATCTAAGATTTCTAGATCAAGACCTTGTTAGTGCCAACAACATGCTGCCATAAAGTGATTAGAGGATATTCCTGTCGTTAATAAAAAAATACTATTGGCAAAAATACCTGCAGTGGGACTGGATTGAAGGATGTAGCCAAAGTACTTGCAATTGGAAATCTACACTTAGTGCCCTTTGGGTTTAAGGAGGGGAAGAGTTCAGCCTGGTCTTCTTTTGATTTACAATCTGTTTGGGATAGCTGCAAAGACACGAAGGAAACAATAACTTAAAACTAAGGTGACACCAACTAGAGAGAGAGAAAAGAAAGAAAAATATAGAAACAGCACTGTGAAAAAATTAAAAAGGAGAGTGGAGTACTTAAAAATGTGCATACCACAATAATTTTCTTTGTTGTTTGTAGCTTTTCTTTTGTCTTTTTGAAGATTCCTTTTTCTCCCATTGCAACCCCCAGTAGTATGCAGATTCAACTACTGCACACACCTCTTATGGCTAATAAGGCTTGATTAACAAATGGATTGCAAGCTGATACCAAGATCCATCCGTATGTTAAAGCATCAGGCATAAGGTATTTGATATGACTTGTGGTGGACTGTGATGGGACACCAACATTTCTCATGCAATGTACCTTCCCAGTAGCATAATTTTGCAGAAGTTAATGCGTAATATGGCCATATGTTGTGTCTCACTGAATCAAGATAAATTGGAATTCAACATACAGCAATCACAGTTTTACATTATGCAGATGCAATATAGATAAAATTACTACCAGTTTACACTTAAGCATGAAGTATAGACATGCCAAATTGGGTTATACTGTGAGGACAGGACAGACATTCATCAGCTTCAGAGATTTGAGGTTTTAATGCCTTGTCTTTTTCTTCTCCTGAGAACAAGAATAAAAGGTACTATACTTGATTTCTAAGCTTTCTTGAATTTTATAGAATCAAAATATGGTCTGTGTTACTAATTCTTCCAAAGACATCTTCCAGCTCTGTTCTGTCAACTCTGATTTCAAATGCATCAAAAATCCTGGGTACAAAAACAATCGCTCAAATACATCCCTCAAAGACAGAAAAAATTTACATTTTTTGAACCATTAAGTTGCTCCTCTGCTGATGAATCAGTACTGTTTGACTGAAACTGGCAGAGCGACTTGGATTTCCCTGACATACATAAACAAGATCCTTGCTGTTAATTGCTCATGTTTAAGTGTTTTGGTTTGAAAAAAACAGCTATCTGTATTCTCAAGGGCAGGGCCTCCCTTGAGAATTCAAACTGCCTCCCTCCAAACTATTATAATTTAGAAAAATTAAAGGGTTCTCAGGCAGAGGTAAAAGGGGTAGGAATAACAACCCTTTACTAGTACATACAACTAAACCAAACAAACAACTACAGCACTAACAACAAAACAGAACCAGGAGGGCTCGAGGGCTCTGCCTCACAAAGCCCAGGGGAGTCTGATCTCGGTGTTTTCTGTGGGGCCTCCAAGAACAGAGCTGGAACAGTGGAAAGTCCTGGTTGGTGGATGAGACAAATCAGAAGTTCTGCGGTGGTAGCTGGAATGGCGGGATGTCCCGGCAGGGCAGGGGGTTCAAGGCCACACCGTAGTAAGAAGGAGTGGCACGGAAGAAAGTGGCAGCAGCGGGGCAGGGCTGGCCCAGCCTCAGCGGGGGCAGGAGGAGATGAGCTCAGAATTCGTGGATACNCTCAGAATTCGTGGATACACGGGCAGATGATGGTAGGCTTCCCTGGAATTGGTGGTGACAGTGAACTCCTCTCGCAGCCAAAACCAACAGCCTGGCCGTCCTCACACCGAACGCCCAGTGCCAAAAAAAAAATAAAAAAAAAAGAAATGCCAGCCCAGTTGCCCGCAGCCTCTTCCCTTTTCCTGCCCCCAAAACTCACATCATCTTCCCCCTCCTGACTTTTTGGCCACCTCTTTGTCCGGGCCAATCACCCATAAGTACCAGTAGTTTGTCTCCTAGCAACTTATGGGAAAAATTCTATAGGAAGAGAAAAGAAACAAATCTAACCCCCAAAATTAAGTCATTTTAGACATGCCTTTTTATTCTTAGAATTCCTTCCCTGTACAGATTTTATTGCCATTGACTTCTTACTGACTGCTGCTGTTCTTAGTGTTCTCTGTATTATATAGTATAAAAAGTCCTTTTAAATGCAAAAGGTCCTTACTATGGACTCTTCTACCTTCTGTATCATCTCCTCTTGTTCTGCTGCAATGCATATTTACTTAAGATGGAAAACCACAGTGGAACCTGTAACTGAATTTAACTGGATCATCATAACAATCATGAGCCTCAGCCAAATATCTGAATTTATTGTCTGATTGCCTTCTTCATATACTTTGTTTAGCATTTTTGTCATCTGTACCTGCCCATCTGTTTGTTGCCACTGGGCTAAAATTATCATGAAAATCAATGTTCAAATATTTTATTTGACTTTAACAGGTCAGCATTTCACTTTTGAGATTAATGTGAGATAGCTGCAAACACCTTTAATTCATGAGTTCATTTACTCATATAAGGAATCTCATTGAGTCCAAAAGAATCAAACTGTGTTATCAGCTGCATAATTTTAAAGTAAAGACTAGATATAACAAAGACTTTTTTTTTCAGTGAGGGTGGTAAAACACTGGAACACTTTGCCCAGACATGGTAGATTACCATTCTTGGAAACATTCAAGATCAAGTTGGGGTCTGAGCAACCTAATCCAGTTGAAGATGTTCCTGGTCATTGAGGGGATTAGGCTAGAGGACTTTTAAAGCTACCTTCCTTTACCTTTCTTTAAAAATCAAACATTTTTTAATTCTATGATTCTACGGTCTTAATTTCTCCTCATGCATGAATTTTTGCAGATAGTATGCCAGAGATTGTATTCTATTTCTAAACATGGATAAAATTTCTGTAGTGTTAAGACTATGCACTAGTTCAGTAATAACAGCCATCACAACACACAGGGATTTAAGGAGTACAGAGTGGAAAAGGATGGGCTGGATCATTAATAAAAAATTCTTACATTTCCGTGCAAATGCACTTCACCTACAGCATTTGAAAAAGTGCTTGTAAATCTGCTTATGCCATAAAGTATTTTCTGGTCAGAAATTAACCTGATAAAGAGACATCAAAAATGTCAAAAGCTTATGAATGTCACTGAACCTTCAATGCCATATTTGCACATTTCTATTTCCCTATCCTCTATTAAACACCTGAGCCATAAGAAATGCTTAATGAAGCTAAAGGGAAAAACAAACCAACAAAAAAGGGAACCTCATGCTCCAGAGGGCAAAACCATATGCAGCCTTCACTGTGAGATTTTGACAAGTGAGAGATGTATATACAATGAAGGATTGCCATAGGGCAGATTTACCTCCTTACTACCCATTCTGTCACTGCTCTGAAATACTTTTGCAGTGATGGTATAAAAATTGCATCCATGTAGCATGCAGCATCTGAACTACTGTGCCTCTGGGTTAGGAGCATACCAGTCAACAACCTGCTTACAATTTTTCAATATTTTAAACAAACCGAAGGGGAATTCTAACATACTGATTTCAATAAAAGGTCATATCCTCAGTCGGCGTATAAATTTGATGGAGTTGTTCTGGCATAGGTTATCTGAGGCTTTAGATCATTATTTCTAAAATATTAGAGCAGAGTCTAAGCTAGTGTAAATCAGTGCAAGTCCACTGGCTTCAGCAGAATCACTCTGGTTTTCGTTGGCTGAGAATATTGGTCTTTATGTAAGTACAGAGTACTTGATTGATTTCTATATTGCACTGGTTTTCCATTGGAAAAAAAATTGTAATTAAATTGTTTTAAACTAAAGCTGCTCTGTTACAAAGGTAGAGCAGCAGGAAGTGATGAATTAGACCCCAGCTACCCAAGGGGTATCTGATCAGCTCATCAGAGAAAGTCCTTTCTTATATGAGTGCTTATTATGGTACTCTCCCTATGGCTATGCAGAGAGTGTTCTGTGACACCAGCACACACTGACCATGTGGCTTGATCAGCTCCTGTGCAGGTGGGATTGAACATGAATACCATGCTGCCCCTATGCTGTTCGCTGAGGTCTCCCTTGGGAAAGAACCTGGTCTAGAAATTCCCACCAGCACCTGCATTGCAGGCTGCTGGCATGCTCATGGAAAACTTTAGTTATGCTTGCTTCCATGAGTGCTCTGAAGAATGACTCTGATCCACAAAACAAATATTACTTATATTTCCTCCTCTTTTTCTGTTCCATGTGCAATCCTTGTATATATATAGCACAGAACTCCATAAAAAGTATGTGCCAGCATTCTCTGTTGCTCCTATAACTTTATTCCAAAGCTTAGCCAAGGTGAAAGTCCCAGCTGCTTTAGCTCCCCATCAGTCACAGTCTGGGATGAGATTTTCTCTGAAATTCCCAGGGCTTGGATCCAGGGTCGGGGCACTGAACCTGCATCCACACTTCTGTAGGCTACAGAATTATGGATGCACACCACTTACTTGCCTGGTGGGATTGTGGGTTTATTCCTACTCACATATCAGCTATTTCCAAGAAGTGAAAGGCTACTTTGCTTGTACTGGCAGGAGCTTCCATCGGTCTGGCAGGGACACCTGATCTTGATCCCGAAGTTGGTACTGCCGTCTCCCAGGAGCCTGGAAAAATGTTTTCTACAAATCATTGCACAGCAGACTGAAATTCACAAGCAAATGGTTGCTGTAATTGGAGGGTTTGTGCAGCTGAACAACATTTTACAACCTGATATATATCCTTGGGAAATAGTGTAGAGATGCAATGTACCCAGGAGACATGCTTTCTGGTCCACCATAAACATGGTAAATCTATGTGTGAGAGGCAATATTCTTCATTAGTCTCGATGTTTTATTAACAAAACAAAATAAATAACAACAGGCTGCTTTTTGCAAATTTGACATCATTCTATTTGTAAAAAACGAGCTGTACATCACAGATCACCCAGAGGTGGGATCTCCATTCCCATTGGTGGAATGGGGATTTCCAAATGGATGATTACAAGTTGCTATAAATTATATCTTTAAATATGTGCAAGCATTATTTTTTTTTTTTAAGCTGGGAGACTACAGAAGACTGGTCAGCCCAGAGGACCTTTGATCAAGTGTGATGAGTTTGGATATGACTCTTATAGCTCTGGAGGATCCATGAATGAATCACTGGGAAATGACGTTCCTTATGGCATTGTGGCGTATGAGTTGCCTGAGTTCATCTATCCCAAGCAGGGCTGTTGCTCTTGCTGGTCATCTGTATTACTAAAGGTATTTTGTCAGTGAGAGCATGCTTCCCCACTGGACTGCGCTCAGGACACCCAGGAGGATGATTAAAAGGAAAGATAGTGTTGTTGAGACACCATCTGGCACCAGGGATATTTTCAGAGGCACTGTGACAACAAAGTATGGGTAAAACCAGTCTTTCCTCAGCATAGATCCCTTGCTGCATCATTTCCCTCCTTGTCCATTGCTGTCATTGCAAGACAGGCTGAAAGGCAACAGATGCATCTTCCACCAACCTTGCTGATCCAGAGCTGCCAATTGAAGCTGTGCTGTCACTGACAACCAGAATCACAGCAGCTTTCAGGAGACTTAAATTGATAATGATCAGAATCCAGCTCATGATAAGGAGTTACAAGGCGAGGTTTGTGTCACTCCTGCAACCCATCTGTGTTTGTACAATGTGAGCTGAACTGCAGTTCAGCTCGGCCAAACGAAAGACATGGCTTAGATAGTAATGCTGCTGCTGCTTATTTAAAGAAGGCTGTTTTATTTATTTGAATTGATTTTTAGGTACATTTAATACTTGGAAAAATGTCTTCTGCAGAGTATTAAATATTGTTTACCTTATGACGTATGATGTTTGTGCTTTAATCTGTATTCAAAATTACTCCTCTCTATCGATTAAGGGCCCCATCTGTCAGTCACTCTGCTCTGAAAATCCCATTGATTACAAAGGGATTTGGTGAAGCAGAATGATAGTTCTATAAACCAATTTTCAGGGGTGGTGAAAGTTAGATGAAGTTGGATGTTGTGTGATTTCCAGTAGAAATTATGTGAGTCTTATGGTTCTGACTGAATAAAATAAAATATGAAATTAAACTGACAATGAAAATAAGGGGAATAATATCTGTGACCCAGTAACTGAAGCAAAGAGTCATTTATAGCCACCCGTTAGGGTGTATGTACTTGATCTAGGAACTTGTCCTACGCCATAGAAGCCTTAGGTTGAATATTTGATCCCCTAACTCAGGGTGACAGTGCAGAGAACCTGTAATTGTGCAAAAATCTCAGAGTTCCATGACCTTGCACTTGCTTAGTTTTTCCTCTTCATTCTAAGATTAAAAGATTTATTGTCAGGGTATTTTATTTTTGCTGCAATTTTTAAGTTAACAGAACAGAGTGAAACACACAGTTATCATGGAAAAATCCCATCAAAGTTTTATTAGCAAAAAGAAAAGGAGACCCCACAGGTACAATTTCAAAACATATCACTATGGCATATCTACCTTTTTCTAACAGAGCATCTTTCTAGTTTGATTTTTTTTTTACTCGACATCAAAATAATCTTGGCTTAAATAAATGTTCATCCTGAAGCTTCTCCTTCTACCTATCAAGCCAAGAGATAAGAAAATGTTTTATAAAGAAATGCATCTGGCATTGATTGGCATTAAGTTGTTTTTTTAGCTGGTGGAAATACAACGACAAACCTTTTAGAGAGATGATGCTTGAACATTCATTTTTAGTATGGAACCTAATTAACAAACCCAATGTACTTTTGTTCAAATATTTTGGAAAGATAACACTAGTCTCAAATGTTAAATACCTGTTTTGATTTTCTTTGCTTACTCATGCCCTTATTGAACACTTGCTATATCATTCTATTGAAAATTAGGTCCACTGTAATTTAGGCAGGCATACCTTATGTGAGAGATTCTGTAGAAGACCTTAAATCATAGTGACAGCCATTAGAAATTGCTTAAATGAAAAACATTTCTGAACAATTTTAGGCCTGATAATGGAGCTTTTTAAAGCATTAAAAAACCCTTACTTTTTAATGGATATTTGAACAGTCTTACTTTCATGAAATAACAGTGAATAAAACTGAAGACCCTCTATAGATTCTGCTTTGTACATAGTAGCTTTGCTTGCACTTTAACTAAACCTGAGCTTGTCAGCAGATAATTTATACTATTTGGAGTTTCCAAACTCTTGATCTCTTCAACTCTGAGTTCAGTACTACTGAAAAATAATTCAGTAGCTAAGGTCATGATGCACAGCTTGCTTAGCTTAAAACATTACAAATCATCGGGCTTTTCAGCACCTTCTAAATACACTGGGAAAGGTGGACTTCTCTGGAGTGACCTAAAGAAGCTCAGCTATCAAGTACTGGTTGGAGGTTAGACTTTTCAGTCTCTGTTTTAGCATCAAAATGCTCAAAGCAGAAGTTCAGGACTTCATCTAGAGCAACTGAACAAATAAAAAGTTTTGCATTTGCTCTTAACATCAGCCTTTCTCTACATTTTTGTCCTTTCATGTCACCTTTTCTTCGCTTAATCTCATCTGTAGGAGGTGGTGTGTTGTGTAGACAAAATTCCTGGAGATGATGATTGCACATCATGGGTGCTGGCAGAGTTTTATTGTTGTCGTGCATCTCTTCAGTTTCATTTAGATACAGCCTGACAATAATTTCAGGGATCTGAATTTCTGCTCTGTGTACTTTTGACACCTATTTTGATTCTCTTGAATGATTTTCTTGCAGTAACAATAAAATAGTTATACTTAATTTTTTATTTTTTTATTTCATATTAATTGTTAAAAATTACAATATTGCAAAAAATTAGAAAAAGACTACTTATAGAGGAAATATATACATGCATACAGTATATAAAATATATTACAATATATATAATACAATATGTACCTGTATTTCAGGTCAGTCTTTGGGATGTTACCTTATATCTTTGAGATCTCTGAGGTGCTGCTTATATTGCAGGCTGTACAGAGCTGTTCTCAGTACCTGCATTGCTCTGTTTAGAACTTTCCTTTGGTAAAACCTGCTCCTCAAGCTACTCTTCTGCCTGAACTTCTTCACCTTGATTCTGTTCTTCACATTTTGCTCTTATATCAGTCACAGGTGTTTAACCTTTTTAACAAAAAGGGGCATCTTCATGGGGAAAAGGTCCACATTTTAGATGGTTGAGTTTGTACTGTTAGATGGCTATGTCATTGTAAATTTAACTTTCTCTGTTTGCTCTTTTCATTATGCTTAACAGGAACTGACAATACTGCTTTTAATAGCATTTATCTAAATCTTCCCTCTCATTTTCTACATAACATAAGGCCATTAAGAATTTAGATTCAAGAGGTACTGCCCTGTAACTTACCAGGACCCAGTGTAGAACAAACTAGTAGAGCAGGCTTTAAAAAAATCCTTCAAGTAATTTTGATAGTCTTTTTTTTTTTGCAATTTGACTGTGTCTGTCTTGGACCTGGAAAAGTATACCAAAAGTAATAAATCTTTGCAAAATTTTAAAACTTGTTTCTTATATGTCCTTACTGTGGCTCATGTCATATCTTGCAAATATTGATTGGTACATGAAATCAAATTTGTAATGGCTGTGTTTTTTATTCTTTATTCTTCAGCTAAGTGGGAATCATAATCCAAAATCAATATGTATTTTCAAGCACATAGAAAAATGTCTATTTGAATTGTGGATGATTTATAAAGTTTCCTTGTTCTTATATGCAATATGTACAACGTTTTTTGAGTCTCATTCTGATGTAAATGCCATTTTTTAAAGTGTCACTATTATACTAGCATTTTATTTATATAGCTTCTCAGCTTGTCAAGAATATGTTTTTTTTTTCCTTTTTATAATGCATCAAAGCCTACCTGAAAGCATGAATCCCTTAAATGAGACCTCAAGAAATCTGCTCAGCTCTTATGTAATATTAGGTGATTATGGCATGTTCTGGGAAAATACAAACAATTTTTTAGGGGAGCCTTATTTGGAAGTCAGAGCTCCATCTTCCCACCTTTAATGTCGTAGGTGTGAATGGGGAAGAAACCCAGAAACATATAGTTGCTCTTAAGAACTCTGCATCTTTGTAATACCTTTAGGGTGGCATGTCAGAAGGTAAGAGAAAACCATGTAGAAACAGCTAGCTGGGTTTATATAAAGAGAAATTCAAAGGTATTTGTCCTAGGGTGACAGGCTGGCAAGGCCTTTGGAAAGTTAGCTTGATCGTCTAAGTTAGAAAGCAACAAAGAGGTAAAGCTCCTCGACAGGAAGACCTTCCCAGGAGCCCAGCACACTGCAGAGGGCTAAGTCCAAGGTGAAAGCACTGTGTGAAATCCAGGACACCAGCCAGGGCTCAGGCACTTTTTCCATCTGCGAGGAGTCCTGCTGCCCCAAGAGTACCATGATGCTCAGGTTGGAGCTGAAGCGGTGGCTGGTGGGGATGTATTTGTACAGCATGTGTATGAGTGTGGTGTGCTGTTGAACAGAAACTGCTACCCACCACTACAGTCATCCTGGTTAGTAAATAAATTTTCAGTTGTGTAGGATGGGGTACTGTGGCTTTGCTGTTGTGGCTGCCCGACCCCTAAACTCTGTTGTAACACCTTTACTATTCTGTAGTTCCACTTAGTCCTACTTTGTAATTTCTACTTTTCATTGCGTCAACTTCTGCTTCTGCACTATAATCCCTCTCAGTGAAATTTAAGGTCTGATACAGCCCCACAAAGTGTGTTCCATCTCTGCAACAATCCAAACTCTGTCTTTTGAAAATTTTGTTTTGCCTTTATTTTCCCTCAATAAGGAGCATTCATCTTGTGACTTATCGGAATGTTTCTTGTTCTTATTTACACCTGTAAATAAAACTGTTTTACATATTCTGAGTATATATATAAGTGGTGACATATTATGTGTCCCAGAATTACCAAAGATTTCTCAAGCACCTAAATCTGATTTAATAACTTGGGTTAATTTTTAGAATATTGTCACAACCTTTTAAAGATATCTGCAGTGTTTACTAGCCAAATCCAATAAATGTCTAATGCAGTTACAGTTAATTGGTAGGAAATGATAACACGGACTCACTGTTTTCTTTTAATGTTATATCTGCAGGCGGTGGTACAGCTGCCTCTCTTTAATCCTACTCTGTTAAACTGATTGAGAAAAGCCACAAAGCTTCAGAGAGATTGTATGTCAATCCCCTCCCTGTTTGAGGAATTTCAGACCTTTGTCGTCTGATGATGAGAATAATGCTGGTAAGGTCAGCCCCAGTATCCTGGCCTCAGCAACATGTTAAGAGAGAAATCTAGAGTTTAGTTAAGATGAAATGAAATTAATGAAAAATCATATTCACCTTTCACTACAGAAGCACATCTGGCTAATATCAAGATAGCCTTATGATGTAAGAAATATATTTATATTAGTACCAACAGATAAAGAGTGAATGCAAAGGAAAAATATGTGGAAGTGTGCTTTTGCAGGCTATTGTGGTAAGGAGCTGTTGCTTAAATTGATTCCAATGAAATTTTTTGACCAATATTTGCTGTTCATTAGAATGAATTTAGTTTGAAGAAAATAACTTTAATGAGCACCTTTATCCTAACTACTTTGAAGGTAGGATCTTTCTTAACTACATGCCTAAAACCAACCTAATTCACAATTTAGTTGCAGGGAGTAATTAAAAAAATTATTAAAGATGACCAGTGTGGGTTAAACAGTTAGCACAGGATTACAGAATGGGTCAGATTGGAAGAGACCACAGGGAGTCATCTGGTCCAACCTCTCTGCTCAAGCAGGGTCATCCCAGAGCACACGGCACAGGATTGAATCCAGACAACTCTCTGGGCAATCAGTTCCTGTGCTCGGTCACTCACACAGTGAAGAAATTCTTCCTCCTATTCAGGTGGAACTTCCTGTGCATCAGTTTCTGCCCCTTGTTTTTTGTCCAGTTGCTGGGCACCACTGAGAAGATCCTGGCTCCCTCCTCTTGACACATTGACTCCTCCCTTACACACTTTCATGAAGTTCACTGCCAGTTGCTTCTTTATGAGATTATCATCTTTTTAAATTCAAAACTCCCAAGCAAAGATAATTCACATAAAGCCAAATTCACAGTGCTGAAAGTACCAAAACATTCTTCTGTACATCTTCCATGCAAGAAATTGTAACAATTATGCTATAATTGCTAGATAACTAAACATTTATGTGTATATAATTATATTGTAATTTTTAGCTACAGATGTATACAGAATGCACAGTTATATTACATGCAATTATATCATTTATTCTACAATTATCTCATAGATTTATACAGCGTGTGAACTGCCGGCATAGAAATTACCAAATCATATGAACGTTAAAAAAAATAACAAATTTTGTAACAATGAAGAATGATAAAAGCAGTCTTTGAAAATGGAAGTTGAATTTTATCTTAGCAAATTGTTTTTTCTGTTTTGAAATACAGATAGAAAGAATAGTAATGCAACAAGAGAGTCCATATAAAGAAATAACAAAATATGCACATATTGGGTTGCCTATATAGAAAGGAGAATATGAGAACTGAGTAGAGTGAGATCTATTAGGCTGTGCAATTTTTCCCCAGTGAGGACATAGTACATTTAAAACTAAATATATCTGTGGAAGTGGGAGCCTTTCATTAGGCAAAAATTTTAAATGTTGTATTGAAGAAGAAGACAAATATTTTTCTTATCTTCAAATGAAGTATATTAATTTTATCCCTCATACAGCCCTATATCAGTGAGCACAATAAGACTGTGATTTTGTGAACATTGGTTTGTGAACTTCCAATTCTTGATTGTATTTGGTAAAATTATATCCTCTTGGAAAAAACAAAGCCATCCAAGGAGAAGATTTGCAATGCTACATACTTTACTGGGGAGACGGGGAGCCACTAACAAACTTTGCAGTCTTGTCATCATCACCTTAACTAACTAGGCATCGTCTGCAGGGAAGTGGCAATTCTCTGCTGTAGTATTTTCGTTGTGGTTTCTTTCATTTCCTCTTGCTTGCTTGGTTTGCACCCTGATCAAATGTTGATGAAACCTTGGGGATTGAGCATAGCAAAAGGAGTCTAACACTCCAGACTTAATTTCCTTCTAAGGGAAGTAAAGAATAACATTGCTCTGCTGTTTTGTTTTTTTATAGTTTTCACACTCTGTTTTACTTTCTTTCTTGCTGCTGGCATCCTCCTCATCGGTGTTTTCAAGGATCTTTTTCTTCTTGAAGAAAGCAGAGAGGAAAAAGACTCTCTTCTCAAAGTGGCAAAAAAGGGGACAAAATTCTTGCAAGTTAGTCTCCAGAAAGGAAAGAATTCATACTTACTTGACTCTTCAACTCATGCTAATCTCAGAAATTCTGAAGCTTTAAGTATCACATGCAGTGTAAACTGGGACTTTTCCTTTGGGGAAAGTCACAGTTGATTGAAAACAAGGGCATAATTTAAAATGCCAAAGTAAAGGCTTTTGCTTTCATTTCTAAATACATTTTTGAGGAAAGTGAATTTGATTGAGAAAAACTTTTTAAAAAACTTATTACTATTTTTATGTTTGCAGTCAGTTAAGTTTGCATAGGCAAAATGCATTGAAATGTCTTCCTTTGGCTTTATAAATTCAGTTGGAATGATAAAAAAATAATGTGCTCTAGACTTAAAAAAGTCTAATATGAAGTAGCTTCAAATAAAAGTACAAAAACCACCAAGGATAAACTAGATTTGTTTCTAACTCTGACAGCTTGAAAATAAAGCACAGCCAAGGTAAAATGTTTCTAAGATGTAAATAAAAAAAAAAAATAGACCTCTGAGCTGGTTAAAAGTAAGGAGCTAAAATTCCTTAGCTAAACTCTCAATTCCAGACTTTTCTATACATTATCCTTCCATTAGTCCCCATCTTCTTCAAGTTCACTTTGATTTGTGAGGAGTTTTAATTGTTATGTACTGTTTGTACCAGGCAAGTTAGTGACCAGTGTTGTCACTTCAAAAAATAATGGATGAAGGGAGAAGGAGATACTAAACGGATAAATAGACAGGTTCGTCTCTGCTTAGCAGTATTTATACTTAAAATAAGGGAAGTTTTGTGATAGTGGCAGCTGAGGTAAGGTGGTTTGTCCAAAGCCGTACCATAAATGCATTCTTTAAGTCTCTGCTAGCCGGAAGAGTTCAGAGCTTTCTCTCTACTGTTTTCTTTTATCATCAAACATAGAATAATGACCCTCAATTTAAATAGATAAAAGTTCTTGACTCAAAGAGATGAGAAGCAGCTAAAAGGCAAAATTTTGAAGTATAATTAGGCAATATCAGTCAAGAAAATCCTCCTCAGGAACAAGATATAAGTTAGAAGTAACAGATGACCTAAGATACTGCAACGATAGCTGCTTATTTTCTCCTAGAAATCAATTTATGATTGGATTAGTGTCACAGTCATGCAGAGACAATTATATTATCACTCTTATTAATGAGTCACATTCTTTATATTTTAATATATTGCTTTAATTATTTTAAGAAAATGAAGACTCTGTATTGGCCAGTTAGATTACTTACCTTATCTCTCATCAGTCTCTGCATCTCAGAAGATAAGGATAGAATAATATAGTTACAGTGATTATTTCTGAGTCAGAGGGAGGGTGTAGTCAAAAATAAACTTCTAATCTTCATAGCTAGAAAAGTTAAGATGGGTAAAATAATTTCTCTTGTTTTCCCCTACTCAGTCTGGCTATAAAACTCCTTGTATTAAGACTGAAATTGTTCACTATTGGATTTCAAGCAAAAGATAAATTTGACTGTATATGTAAGGAAGGTATGCCCTGGTACCTTGGAAAACCCCTACTGACAGACCAGTCTTCAATTTCCAACAAATCAGAACTCCCCTTAAATATTTACTGTGAATCTTTCAGAGTAGGGGCTGCTGGCATTCTCCTCTTATCTACCCAAATTCAAATTTAGCTCTGATAAAAGATTCAGTGATAAGGATAGAAGATAGAATTTTCATGCCATACAAATGTAGACACAGCTGGCTGAAGGTACAAAGCATAAGGTCTTCTCAGGGTGGCAGTACAGCCACAGGTAGCCTCTATTTCTGATGGATCACTGGAAGTCATGCATATAACAAATACTACCATTTGAAGAGGAGTTGTGTTTGGATTGTTGCAAGGGAAGGCAGGAATATTCCAAAAGCAGTATGTTTTGCTCCTGCTGCTCCCTGTGCCCTTCATAGCCAGTATGCTGGCCATTGTACAAGTCTTCCCTTTGCCCCTTGGCTTTCTGTTGTGGACTTAATGATGTTAAAGGTCTTTTCCAACCTTGACTATGGTATGTATGTATGTATGACTTAGGATTCAGGCCCAGTCTGTTATCCTTGAAATAACAAGACTGAGGAGGTCTCAAGGGTCTCTAAGATTAGATTTGAAAATCATGTGAATATAAAGATTGATCCCCTGGGTATAAAATCCAAGATTTCTTCTTGTCTACAGAGATAGTTCAACAGCTCAAAAAAGATATCCAAACACAGCAAGGACAAGAGTAATTTTTGAAACATCATATTTCTATGTAGAAATCAGAGAAGAATTCAACCTGCAACAGGGAACCCCAGGTTTTTATGTGAGATTTAAAAACTTCTCTGCTGTTTTGGTGACTGAATTTTTATGCAATTCACAATCAGCAGACAGCATGAGTTGTGAGCCATGACATTTGAACATAAAGACATAGACTGGATAGAGACCAATGGAAAATGCAGAGCATTTAATTAAAAAATGAATTCCCTCAATATAGTTTAAAATCATATTTGTTTAGGATTTTATAGCAGCTTGAACTGATTGGGGCTGTGCAGCTGCCCAGAGCTTGCTGACAAAATAATTTAGCTTCAAACAAGAAAGGAACTTTTCTGGGTACAAAGAAAAAAACATTTTATTACATACTGTTGAACTGTTGCAGCCAGACTGAATGTTGATTAATTGTCCAAAATATTTTTTTCCTGTCCCTCCAATAAAGCACATTACAGCTGGCAGAGACATGGAGGACCAGCCTGCTGGATGGAGTGAATGTAGACATTGACAGGTTCACATTTCTTCACTGGCAAGACAAAATCAATATGCTATTTCCCATTCTTAAATATGACCAAGAAAAGGCAATGTATTATCAAGAAACTTCTAGATGCAGAGGGAGGTAAATAAAACAGTCCTACTATATTTCACTATCTATAACCTTTAAAGGCATTTCAGGGAGTATCTGCACTGTTCCAAGGCAGTGCCAGGCAGAGAAATGGCTCTGCTTCCTCTTAAAAACCATTTTAAGTATTTGCCATAGTGTACTGTGGTACTGTGGCTTGGCTAATGACCTGTGTGGGGAGGTCTGGGTGTGTTTGCAGCACTGTCCTGTCCCACAGCTGTCTGTGTGCTGCTTGGGGTACCCAAGCTACCTCGTTCAGACATCCTCTGAAACCCCTCCACCCATCCAAGGCAGTATTATCAGAGCTAAATACGGTTGGGTGAAGCTCCCTGTAACCATCTGCAAAGCTCCATCATTATCCTCCTCCAAGTCCCTCATTAAAACTCTCCTTTGCCAGGATGCCCACAAAATGCCTACAGAACATTTGTCAGCCGTTAACCTCTGTGTGTTCTGAAATAGCTGCTTGTCATGGTGGCTCTGATGTCCCACTGGCTCCATGTGTTTCCTCTGCATCCCTTTCTTGGCCTGTGTTAAGACTCAAGACCTGTGGGACTGAGGATCACCTTTAATTCACTGAATCAAACCTTCACAGGAAAAGACTTCTTTTGGATTTCCTGAAAAGTTGGAGCTTTATAGGATAGAGTCAGAAAGGATGCTTTCGAGAACTCACTCTGCTTGGTTAACAAAGAGATTGACTGAGAGACAACGTAACTAGTGTAAATAAGGTTCCTTCAGGGAAAGAATATACAAGGGGCTCTTTAGAGAAAGACAGAAACAAGAAATAATGTCTAGCAGTTAAAAAGAAAATTCATACTAGAAATAAACTACCCATTTTTAACAGTCAGGGTGGTCAACCAGTGGAACTAAGTGGTGAGGAGATGAAAAGCTGCTGTCTCATGATACCAGGAGAATGCTGCTGCTCAGAACTGTCTGCATTACCCTGCCCAGGTCACACATTGCTAGAATTTGATGGAATACAACAGCTACTTATACACAGGAGGTCAGCCCAGATGATCTTCTCTAGTTCCATCTAGTTTTATGAGTCTGAAAAAAAAGTGGTTAGATTCACCTAAATGGTTTGTCCCATTCACAAGTGGAAGGACCCATGGCATGTCCATGTGGAGTTTTGCTTACCTATTTAAGGTTGCTGGGTTTGCTTGGTTTCATGTGAAATATTGACTGCAAATATAACCACCATATCTGCAATGAGGAGAGAGTAAGGTAAGAAAACTGAATTATTATTTTCCAAGGGGAAAACACACAACATGTCTATGTACCCAGTGTTATTTTAAATTATTTATAGCATCTATTAGTAGAGCAGAGGAAGCTTTGTAAAGTGCAAATGAGCCAATTGCTAGGACTTTTATATGCAAAACAAAATACCTAAAAGAGTAGTCAAATTCTAAATTTAAACTGTTTATAGCCAGGTTAGTAAAATAGTTTGCACCAGCCTCCCTAAGGAGGTTTTTAAAATCTTTATATTTTAAGAAAACTTGGACTAAAAATCTTCCAGAAAGCTTCTTTTTGTCTATTATGCATGTTGCTTATAGATAATGACAGATTATTGCTTTAAATAGTCAGCAATCATAAACATTTAAAATGCCCAATTTTTGTGCAGAGGACATCTTACCATGTTCTTCACGCAGTTAGCCCTGGATTGTGTGAGAGCTTAAATTGCATCACTGAACTATTTAATAAAGCAGTGACCTTAGCAGTAGTGTGCATTTACACTAAAAGTTCAGAATTAAAGGATCTACAAAGGTAATGAGAAAATGGTTACTCCAGCCTACACACTGCAATCTCCAGGGACTTCTACGTGCAGCAGTAATATTGCAGATGGATAATTTCCTCACTTCTTCTTTGGAGTTTCTAATAAAACCAAGGTTGAAAAGCAGTGCTCCATGAGAAGAAAATATTTGTGAAATTTATTTGTTTTTATTAAAGA
>WAAE01026477.1:0-16072 GCA_013400495.1 Nicator chloris
TCTGAGCATTATATGGCAACTTACCTGTTTTCTATGAGATGGGAGTTGTGCTTAACTATGTCATGTGATTGCATACATAATGGTTGGATTTTTTTCTCTGTCAGTAAGTGTTTCTGGCAACTTATTGTGAATCTTTCAGTATTCTGTCTTTTTCTGTCTGAGAGTATAACTCCACCCATGCACATTATGTTGGCTGCAGCCATAGGGAGCACCGCAGTCACATATCATGTCCTGGTTGTGTAACACTTTTCTTGTGAACGTTCCACTTGAGTTAATGAATCTGAATAGAAATTGCTCACTTGAGAAGGAATTCCTAATTTGCCTTATAGTTCATAAGCTGCTCTCAGGCCTGCAGTTGTGGGCTAAAACAGTCAATTCTGTCAAATGAATAGTATGTTTTTCTCTTAGTCATGATGGTGACTTTTTCATAAAGCAAAGTGCCATAAAGTAGTAGAAAAAAGCATACATGCACTTGAAAATGGAACTTCTTGTGCTAAATAAAATACATATTGTTTTACGTACTGGGCTGTCTCCATTACTGTAATCCCAATGTCTCGATAACATTTTAATTGATTTAATTGAACACATAGTTCAGTTGGGGTAAAGGACTTACTTTTTTACTTATTTAATTTTGATCATGGTGCATTTACAAAATGCACAAAAAAAATTACAAAATTTAAAAAATACATTTCTGTGGGTGCTGAAGATATACTAGCCATGCACAGAGGCAGGCCTTCAGCTGAGGCAAATATTTTCTGAAATCCAGCCATGTTACATGGAAATACAGTTTAGATAAAGAGTGCAAGCAGTACCTCTTCTGAGCATAGACTTAGACAGAGTCAGTACTGTCAGATTTTTGGGAACATCTTGAAAGCAATTAAATATGCAAAGTTGTGTGTATGTTGTCCCTCTGCACTTCTCTGTTTTTATTAACTTCAGGGTTGTGTTGGGGAAGGATTTACTGCCGTGAGTCAGGAAACCTTTGCCCTCTTCCAACTAAAAAAACTCACATATGCCCATGTTAATTTTAACATAGAATGATTGCCTGTTTTGGTATGACTCTTTACTTGTTTGGTTTTACTAGATGCAAAGGTAGAGGGGATTTTTTCTGTCCTGTCAAACCAGTCCAGGACTGTCAATTTGTAAATATGATTTTCATTTTAAGTGAAAAGCTTGCAGTGGTGCTGCTGCACCAGCAGTTTGTACAGGCTCAGAGTACAGACAAAAACTGCAGGCAACTGTTAGGGAATGAAATGCTAGGGTGCTACTCAATTATTGTGGAAAAGGGGAGTAGCTATCATACTGCAAATTAACGTGATTTGAAGTCTTCCCTTTGCCAAGCTAGCTAAAACAGGGAGTGGTGTTGAAGCATAATTGTGAACACAAGACTTCTGGAATAACTTTCATCAGTTTGCAGGTATATACAAAGAGCAGAAAGAGCAAAAATGGTGTTATTGAAGCTGGAGAGTGAGAATAGAGGTGAGTCTATGACAATGAGCCAAGTGTCTGTGAAGCTTGCTGCTAAAGGTGAGAGATTTAACCTGAGGAGTTTGATATTAAAGAGGCTTTTTGTGACCAGTTTCGTCCTGTATCTCTCCAAACTTTGTTTCAGTTAATTGGCCAGGAGAAAAAGCCACCCTGACACTGCAAACATCTGGGTAGCCTGGTTCCTTCAGCTGGCCCAGAGATCTGGTGGTGCTGCAATGAGGAGCAGAGATGTGTCTTTGTGTGGTCTCTGCAGTGCCCACACACTACTAAGGGAGGCTAGTCCTGTTGTAGATTTTCACAGAATTAGAGCATGGCTTGGCTGGAAGGAAGCTCTGCAGATCATCTAGTCCAACCTCTCCAGCAGGCAGGCGTGTCTTTCTGCTTATTACAGAAAAAAGTACATGATGAATTTCCACTCTAGTGTTGATGAGAACTTCTGGATTGCTCATATTTTGCATTTATATGGCATGATTACCAACCCTGTTAATACTGTAGAAGTTGAAAGCTTACCCTCCTTTAATTAAAAAAATGCAATATTTATTAGTTTCTTATATATATTAAGCAGCTGAATTTATCATCTTTTTTACTTGTGAATTTTTTAGTGTGTCAACATCTGTACAGTCCCATGCCCAGAGCCTGTTTAGTAGAGCATTTTTCTGTGCAACCTTCCTTCAAAGATGCAAGCTACTGTTTATGAAGAAGGAAGTCAGCTGGTGGAAAGTAAAACACAAATGGTGCCAGATCAGTCCTGCTTACACTGCAGCCCACTTGCACTCAGAATTCTGGGTTTCACAGGTGTAATATTGTTTGAAAAGAAATATTTTGAGTCCCAAGCCAATGCACCTTGGAGAAGATGCTGCAATTGCATGGTCCAGCCATACACACATCCCAAACAGGGATGGCTCTTGCACATGGCACTGGATACAAAGGTGCAGAGACAAAACATGGCTTTGTCAGAAGGCCAGGGCAGCTGGGACAGGCCTGCTTTCTATGAATGAGGTTTGTTCCTACAGATTTATAGAAAGTAGATTTTAATAGAGCACAAACAAAAGAGGCTTGTGGATGATCAGCAGTTATAAACCCAGAGACCTCTGAACACTTGGCAAGAGCCTGTTTTTGACACTGCAGGTGTTAAGTGGGTGGGAACCTGAGCTGCTGTCTGGACTGTGGCTGCTGTTCTGCAGACTCTGACCCGTGTCCAGTCCCCTTGCTTTGCAGTACCTTTCATTCATTACAGGACTGAGTCCAAAATGTTTTCAGAGTTCACTGGGAAGTGAAATTCACGTATTTTACCAACAGGTTCAATTTGTTTAGTTATTTTTTCATGAGAAAATTGGTTTTCTACCAATTATCTAATAAAAATTACCACAAAATGAAGATTTATAATCATGCCCCAAGGAAAAGAGAAAAGTTTTCAAATACAATACTAGCTGAGTCATTCAGCACGTCCAGTTCTACAGTAACCCAAAACTGCACTTTGAAATCTTTTGTTGAAATATACTAAACAAGTGTGGATTTTTTTTAATAGTGGAATGAAAATTACTACCACAACAAGAAGTAACATTTATTATCTTTCTTCTTCCTTGTATTGGCTCACTGGAAGAAAACAGATGGGGACTGTAATAGCATGTGGAGATGCTTCAGACTAACCCTTGCAGTGTTGAACAAGGTGAGAAGTAGGCAGACATCTGAAAGGCATTGCAGAAGTCAATAGCAAATGTCACTCGAGATTTAGTTCTCTGTTATTCTTGCACTTCCTGAAACACCATGTTCTGAAGGATTTGCTCTATAAATAGGGCTGGTCTCAACACGGTCTGTGAGGGCTTGCAGGGTACGATCACAGACTCCCACTGCTGAGCAAGGCTGATCTTCAGGAATGCCAGTAGAGGGCAGGGACTTCCACAGCATTGGGGGGATTCCTCTGCTGCTAAGGAATATCTTTTTATCAGCAAGGATTTTAACTGTGCCACAGCCTCTGCTGAGAGGCTCATCCCCATTTCTTGCTTTAGCGCCCACAGCCTGACCTTTCTGGCCTTTCCTATCTATGCCAAGCACATGCAGCTCCTATCAGTTCCAGACTCCATTCCATCAGCTTCAAGCAGAACAAACCAAACAACCACAACACAACCCAAGAAACACCACCACCACCAATGCACAGACACACACATGCACAAAACACCCAACAACAACAAAAAAAGAAACCAAAGGTGTGAAGGGAGTCCCACAGCAGGGTGTACCATTGCTGTTGATGTGTTATCAGCAAGTGGCATGACCATCAATATTCTGCAACACAGCTTTAAGGGCTTGGACACAGTATGAATAGAAACAGGCTATTTAACTGCTGTACTGCACATGAGGGTTTAAGAATTTCCTAACCCAAGCAAAAAAGCCAGTAACTGTTCAGACTGGACTGGTACTAATGAAGACGTGGAATTTGGAGACATAAAAATTCATTACTATGGAGTTTTGAGTATTAAAGTTTTAACTCCTTTGCCTGTGAAATGAAGGAATGGATAATTATTTTTTTTAAAGCCATTTAGGAGGAAACAAAAAGTAGCAAGCCACACAACTGTGATTTCTATAGTTTAATATTCATTATCCAGTGCCTTCTGTAAATATGAACTACACCACTAATTCTTAGTATTTTCCTTGTATGAACTTCCTCTTTAGCACTTTCTAAGTACATGCTAGGATGTTCTTACAAGTGGAAAGCATAGTAAAACCTTAAGATTTAAGCTCTTGGTTTCTGCTCCTGCTTTGGCTACTGGTCTGGTGGAAGACTTTGAATACATCTCTGCATGTGTGCCTCATATCCCAAATACATATGAGACCGTTTTTATAGTGTGTTGTGATCTATTGATGCATCAGAACATATGAAGAAAACACAGTTATCTCAATGGGTACAATAATAGAAGCTGAAAATACCTCTTTCGTTCATTGAACTTAATGTAAAATTGTGACCACAAGCAACAGTCGTACCTTTGTTACCACCAGTCATATTTGCTGATTTGCAAAAGAATTGCTGTATCAAAGACTGCCTCAGCCTGGTACTTTGGACATCACTTACCTGTGTATCTGGTAGTGTGTAGTGATATTTTCTTTCCAGTACAACAGGCATTAATTTTTCATGACTATCACAGCTGGAATTTAAAAATACCTTGTTGATTTTAATTTTGAACAAACCAATTAATCTTTCTATCAATGTATCCTTACATCTGACTGTGAGACAGGGCTAAAGTAATAAAAGAAATGGGCCTCATCGTAAATTCTGGATCAATATGAGTTAGTGTGATGGTTATCTTTTTTATTTAAGACCATACACAAATATCAAATGAAAGAAAAGGGCCTCTAGGAGCCCCAGGAAGTTTTTTTTTTCCAGTTGTTGAGATCTTTCTCATATGCTCAGATGTCCAGATTTTTTTCCACTCTTCATGAGAACAATGACCAGACTCCTAAATTGCCAGCTTCTAGTTTTCAAAATCTGTGAATCATGTTCTGGGCAGCAGGGCATAGCTATGAATGCCCTAAGCACCTCATGCATACATGCTTGCACTAATCAAAAAAATCGGTCCATAATCCAGCAGGGGTTAATGACCTACTTTATCCACATTACCTGATAAATAGCTTTAACATGACTAAATTTTGTGAATAACATATTTTCTTTTCCTTTACAGCCCCCCCCAAACTCCCCTGTGTGCAAATTCAGACCTCTCTTCTACCAAAGTGTTACCCTGCAAGCCTTTACGCCATCTGTATAGTTAGCATATAGGGAAACCACGCTATTAGCAATATGAGGCCACACAAACGTGTAAAAACATGTATCCTCCCCCTTCCCCAATCTCAGCTTCCCTTGTTTTTCCCTGGTGGAGTACAGTCTCTCAGACCAAATTTGCTCAGAGAGGTGTCAGGCAGTGTAGGAGGCTGAGGTGCTGTGCTTCTAATGGTCTTCTCCTCCACTTTGCCTACTGGTTTTCCTGCTGCTCTGTCCCCTGGTGCCCCTGCTCTTGCCACCTCGCCAGGGGATGAGTTGAAGGCTCATCTGATGTGATCCCAGGCATGCACCATATTCCTGCTGCAGAGGGGTTTTGTCCTCACTCTGGTGGTAGAAAAGAAGGGCAGAAGTCGTGCTTAGCTTATAAGTGTCTTGAGTGCTGTAGAAAAAGACTTGGACATCATGTGCAGGATAAATGGAGTGGGGAGGACAGGTTACTAATATAGGACCTGGTTAGCTGGCACACAGTCATGTATGCACTTAAGCATTTTTTCTTGGTGGTTATTAGGAAGGGCCAAGTGGTGTTTGCCCCTCTATCAGAAGATGGTGTGAAATACTGTTTGAAGGGGCAAAGACAATTTCCCAGCTGTGGGCTGCCTGCTGGGCACTGGGTACAGCAGGCACCTGGGCAGCACTGGCATGTGGCTTCTGCAGCCCCTGGTCACCAGGGCTAAACAAATAGGTGGATTCAAAGGAGCAGAGGTGGATAACAGTAGACAGCAAGAGTTGGATTTTCAGACAATGTAATAATTATTTTTTTCATGAGGATCTGATACCTTTTCAAATACTGTTTAAAATTGGAACCAAACAGAAATTGTCACTCTTGAAGTGTCCACTGGTCATTTCCAGTGGGAGCTGAGTTCAAATTAACATTTTCTCCTTAACTCTTGAGCTTTTAGTAACTTGCCAAAACCACTGGATTTCGCATAAGGGGATACACCTCCCCTTTGTCTAACTTCTTGTTTCACAATTGTTAAATTGTTAAAGTCAATACTTTCTATTCAGGAAAAGATATTAGGTGCATTTGCTGTTACATACATCTGCTACAACAAAATTACTTGGGTAAATATCTTCAGTATTAAGACTTTCTAAAAGCTGTAGCAAATTTGAGTTACATTCCATCATTTAAAGCGTTAATTTCACCTTAACTATGGTCAACAGGGAACAGATGAAGACAGAGCAACTCCTTTGTGTATGGCTGCATTATGTGGATTTCATGCAGAGACTCTGACTGCAGCTGAACATGTCATAATTAAGAAAATTCCTAATGTTAGCGTTTTTTTCCTATAATACTTTTTCGCTAAGGGTGGCATTTACGAGGCTATTTTGAAGTTCAGCAGGAAAAAAGAAGGATTGATCTTAAGTAGTTTTGTTCCACTTACTCATTGTTAAAGTTATTATTCTTTGTTCTATTCTTTTTTTTTGAGATCTCAGTCTAAAACCCTTGATGTGAGGCAAGATTCCAGCCACTGTGATTACAGGTTTCTTTGGATTGCTGAGCAAAGTGGAAGTGTTAACAAGAGAGGGTCTCTGATGTGGGTGAAGTTATGCTACAGCTTTAGAGCACAGTTTGTTCTGATGGAGGATGAGAAAGAAGGGGTTACTCTTCAAATTGAAGGTAAGAATACAAGCCCAGAACACCAGTTTATGTCAGGAAGTGGAGCTGTGCAATGCCCCTGTTTTCCTGTTGAATAACAAAGCAAACCTAAGGTTGTACTAGCACTAGTTTTGCTACTACTACTAGTAGTACTTTGCTACTAGTACTAGCAGGGTTTTGTGTGAAGATATCATCATCATACTGAAGGACCAATGTTCTAGGAAAAGAAGGAAATTATGCATGTATGTCCAAGAGGGGAAGAAAAAACACTTGAGAGAGGTGACTTTGAGTTAAAAATTAGCTAAAACAAGCATGAATTTTAGCAAAGTATTTTCTTCTGTTTCTTGGTTCTTTCTGTGTTGAGGGAACCAAGTCTCCATGTGTTCTTTATGCAGTCATTAAAAATATCAGCTAATTTGGTCCATGTCCAATACAGTCGAAATTATCAGCCAGTGATAGAAAAACCACAGCTTCTGTTCCATCAGAAACGATGAAATTTTCACTCCTGATTTGTATTTCCTGAATAAACAAGGTTATCTTGTATTGCAACCTCAGGAAAAAAAAAAACCCTCTGCGAGACTGATAGGTGGGTAAGAAAGGATTGTATAGTCACATCCAGAGGGAAAAGAGAAGGCTTCGGAGTTACCTCATTGTGCCCTTCTGGCACCTAAAGGGAGTCTGCAAGTAAGGTGCAGAGAGACAAGAGCAGGTAAGCATAGGGCAACGGGGAATGGTTTCAAGCTTTAAGAGTAGGTTTTGGTATTAAGAGGAAATTCGTTAGGGTGAGGGTGCTGAAGGGCTGAAACAGGTCACCCAGAGAAGCTGTGCATGCCCCATGCTTGGAATGTTCAAGGCCGGATTGGATGAAGCTCTGATCTACTTGATCTAGTGGAGGGTGTCCCCACCCACAGCAGGGGGCTTAGAACTTTATGGTCTTAAAAGTCCCTTCTAATCCAGGCCATTCCATGGTTCTCCTTGTGGTAATGCAGACCTCCCAGAGTCATGAATTACACTGTCTGTTTTTCAGAACAGCCTGCCATTTTGATGGGAGCCTTCTCCAACCATACAAAAATAATATAAAAAGACTATCGAGTATTTATTGGTGCCATAAATTGTGATTTGGATTAACACATATAAAGTGGTTTCACTGAACCGAGGGAAACAGATAGGTTTGCATTCTAAATCCTTCTGCTCGTACCAGGAGATAGAACACCTGGAACACTGCTGCAGAAATTAAAAATGTGGTTCTTTTCACTGTCAGCATCTTCTGTTAGTCCAAGAAGTTACAATTACTAAGTATCTCTTACAATAATGTACAGAGAAGATAATGCCCAAGTATGGAACATTTTATTTTAAGGAGTGTAAGAGATGAAGTTCAGTCTTCTTTCAGTACTTCCCATTTTTTGGAAGACATTCAGATAACTTGTCATAAGCAGTATGAAATATCACATGAGGTAAGACTGAATGTAGCTATCAATGCTTCAGTGCTTGCCTTGGTCATGAAACTGGCATTTAGAGTTCTCAGTGCCCTGAGAACTGAATGTTCCTCACTGCTTCTAACTTAATAACCTGAAGTTATAAAATGTTTCATGGCAAGTGCAGAGAAAATGAAACTACAAAATGTCCAGTTTGTTGCTACTAACAATTGATCTTACCCTGTCAAGAACCCCATCTATGGAGCTGTTTGGAGCCAGTATTCAAAGTCCAGCTTGTCTTCCATTCACTGAAAAATGAGTGTTGGTAAACCAAACATTTCACTTGGTCATTTTTGGCTAATTGGATGTTTTTTGTCAAATGAACTGGTGTAAGATAGAAAAAGTTTATCTTACGAATTTCAAATCAGATTCTAGCAGTGTTATAGTCCCATCTGTGATTCTTTTTGGCCACTGGCACTAATTGCAGGCATGCCAAAGTCAAACATCATCAAAAAAAAAGCACATACTTCTAACTTTACAAAGTTGTGAAGTCCCTATGGACCCTGAATATGGTTTTAGTGACATCCATTGTCACCCAATTGAGCTAGATGTTTCCAACTGGAATAGACACTAGTTTTAAATTAACCCAGATATGGCAAAAGTGCAAGCATCATAGGTCAAGGTTCAAGCCTGAGATATTTACCCTACTTAAAAACAATTAAAAAAAAATTATAACAAAGCACCTCTAATCTTATCTGAAATGCCTCTCAGAGGCTCAGAGTGTTCAGAAAGGAACAGGACCAAAGAAAATATGCATATTCAGTTAATTTTTATTTTGGTTGCAGTTGGAAACTAGTGTCTCAAGTTAGTATGCTTGTTTCTGACACAACTTTCTCTCTTCCTTGTTCTTCTAGTGTTTGATTCTAAAATTCTTTCCTGAAGTGGCCTATACTGCTCATGGTTGGAAACAAATGCCAAGACAGATGGACTTTGACTGTGGTGTAATACACTAGTTCTTTGTTTGCATATTTATCTCACTACAAAACAGACAGGGTCACCCTAGAAATTAGAATAAGGTTCCAGTCATTAGATCTATGAGGTTTTGGATCAGCTTTTTCAGTGGGATTAGAGAGAGGTAAAATACTGTCCCGTCTACTAGGTGGAGTTGTTAAATTTATAAGTATTTTGTGATGTGACCATATGTGACTTGAGGGGCAAGCCTTGTAATCCTAGGAGCTTTCTTCATTCCAATGTTTTTTTATGTAAAACCCACACAACACTCTGCTCCTTACAAGTCTCTTTTGCACCCCTGGAAACCAGGAATAAGGCTGTTTAAAGATGATGAGTGCTGGCAGTAGAGATAGCAACAATCTGGATTTCTCTTGAGAATTAAACAACAAGATATATTCATTTGATGGCAGATGTCAAGTCATGGAAATTACAGATTAAAAATAATTTATGTAGGAAACAGATTTTACATCTCTCGACTTCTATTTTGAAAGAGTGTCACATTAAAGCATCATCATATAAATGCATCATGGGAGCAAAGAATATGAGAAAGGCTGTGCTCTAACACTGACCTACATCCCGGGGCATACCAAGCCTCAGCAACATCAGACAGCGTCTTCAAAGTGGCCATTTAACTGTCAGCCACATGATTTGTAGCTGGCTGCACCAAGGACTAAAAATGTAGCATGTTAGACACACATTACAGAGGAAGAAAAAAAGCAAAATAAGTTGGCATCACTGAAGTTTTTTTCAGATTTTAACTTGAAAGTGGGGAATTCCCACTCACACTACCAATTTAATTGCAAACTGTTTATGTAGGAAAGGATCACTTTTTTTTCACTTCCTCTGAAGGAAAAAAAAAAAGGTGCAGATATGAAAAGCACAGATTAAAAATAAGTACCACATAAAGGGGAGCACAATATCTTCATTGCCTGTAGACTGTCAACTCAAATAGACAGAAACTCTGAGCCAAGGCAGGAGACACACCTATGAGCCAATTCTGACCCTTGAGAAACTAAAATTATTTTGTAATTAGCATCTTTTCAGTCTTTAAACTACTTGATGTTCTTCTTGCTGAATCTGCTCCACCATCATAAACCCTATGATCAGTGGCTTTCAGGTGTCTCTTCAATGCTGTCCCTGTAGTGACTTCCTTCCTGTGGTTTCATTCTTGCCTTGTGGAGTGCTGGGCAAAGTTGCACAGGGAGGGGGAACCATCAGCTTGGAAATGTGTTTCTGGCTCTCTCTGCTGAGGAGAGGGAAACAAATTCTGATGTGATGAAGCATCGTGTCTGATGTGCAATCAGTACCGTTTTTCTGGTTTTAAAGGAAACTTGCTCTGTGTCCAAGAATGGAGGGAGTAGCCACTGGTGTGTGGGCAGACACTTCAGAGCTGGGAGCACAGACAGCTGGTATGTTGAAGATGTCCATGGGAGAACTCATAGACCACTGGGACTTGTAGACTGCTCGAAGAAATGTCTGTGTTATTCCTGTTGCTGCACTATGTTGTTGCTGGTCATGCAGTATCTGATTCTAACAGTGTGTCTGCTCTGCCCCTGGAGTTAGCAGCTGTACTGTATTTGGGTAGCATGTCTTGTCCTCAACAAGGACACTGGTTTTTCTAAGGTCAGGAGATAGGATTCAGAAAAAAAAAAAAATAGAGGAACTTCAGTAGTTAGAAAAATCCTTTATTGTCTGTATGTTCTTGCATTTCTCCATGAAATATTTCTGCTGTTGCTGATGTTTGGGATGATGGTTTACAGTCATGAAGAGAACTGTTTCACTTCTATCACAGCTGAAGTGTATCTTAGTTCCCTGCCTCTAGTCCTTAAAGCCAGGCACTACTCTGTTACTTTGTTGGTAATTTTTTAAATAATCCCTCCTATTATTATTAATACCCAGAGAGAAAGACAGCAAAGTTTTCCTTTAAAAAAATTTTACCTTTTAAGTTTTCCTTTAAAGTTTTCCTTTAAAGTTTTCCTTTAAAAAAAATTTACCTTTGTCTGACAAGTCTGTGCATGGTCCCTGCCACACACAGAGTTGTCAGACAAAGGTAAATGTAAACTACAGCCAGTTCTGTGAGTGTTATATTTCTCTCTAAGCCTGTATTTTTTGGGATGGAGGTGGGGCTTACTGGATGGTAGTTTCCCAGGTCCTCCTTTTCCTTTTTGAAGATGGGAGTAGCATTGGCATTCCTCCAGTCACCAGGCACCTCTCCCATCCTCCATGATTTTTCAAAATCATGGAGAGTGTCTTAACAACATCTGCCAGCTCCATGAGCACCCATGAGTGCATCCCATCAGGGCCCATGGGTTTATGGGGGTTAAATCTATTTAGCTGATCTCAAATCCAACTGTCTATGACTAAAGGGAAATCTTCCATTCTCTAGCATTCCTCTCTTACCTGGACAGGGACTCCTGAGGGCCAGCCTCAGCTGTAAAGACTGAGGCAAAGAAGGCATTCAGTTATTCCACCTTCTCTGTGTCTTCCATCACCAGGACACCCATCTGATTCTGCAGCAGCCCCATATTTTCCCTAGTCTTCCTTTTGCTGGTAGAAGCCCTTCTTGAAATCCCTTGCCAATCTTGAATTTCTCAAGTGGGTCTTGGCCTTCCTCATCAGAGCCCTGCATACAAGGTTCCTATAGTTCTCCCATGTGACCTGTCCCTTTTTTCACATCCCATAAACTTCCTTCTTTTGTCTGAGATTTGCTTGAAGCTCTCTGCTCACCCATGCAGATCTCCTGCCCACTTTGCTTGATTTCTTGCTCGCTGGAATATGCTGGAAGTGATGCTTCAATACTGACCAGCTGTCTTGGCCTCCCCTTACCTTCTAGAGCCATAACCCCAAGGATTTCTCTAGGGGTGCTTGTTACTTGTTTAGTTACTGGTGACTAAAAAGAGCTTTCAGTACAATGGTTCCAGTTGGAAGGAACATTAAAGACCATCTAGTTCCACTCCCCCAGCCATAGCCAGAAACTAGCACACAGCATAAGGATACTATGGATTTAATCTGTTAATTATCAGATGTCATTCTATAGGCAATTATTTATCAATTAAAATCACCCAGGACATGAATTTGTATATTGTGGCAGTAAAAGTATGTAGGGAGGCAAACAAAGGACGATCAGGGGTAAGTGGGAACTGAATTTATGTACACTATGATGAATATACTGCATTTCAAAGCAATAATTCATGACTGAAGGTTCACTGGTTTTATATACAAAATTCAAAGCAAGAAGCTTTCTGCAAAGGTTTCTTAAAAGTCTAAGCCTAAGAAAGAAGTCTTTGACAAGGATTTAATCAAATTCTTTAGCGTGGTGGTTCTGATATCATTGCAAAAATAAAATCACTACTTTTCATATTAGCAACTATTCTCTAAACAATTTAAACATAATGGCAGAATCCTATGTGTACTGAAAGATTTCAAAAGGGAGATGAATCCATGCACACAAAGTGATGCAAAAAGTTTCAAGTTTTATTTTGAAGGTTTGATTGTTTATCTCAAATGCACAGTGCGTATTCTAGTTTGGACATCTCTTTTCTGCAATTATGTTCACTAGTTAACTTGATCTACCAAAGCAAGTTCTCTTTTCAGAGGAATTAAAATGCAGTCTATTTTAAGAAAGAGAGAAAGACAAATCATGAGGAGGATCAGATGCTTTTTAAAAGCTCATTTAGGGAAAAGAAAAGGTAATTTAATACTTTGTAATGTCTGAAAGACTTGATTTAAGGCAAAATTACTAGCCAGTTTAAATTATTTTAGCACTAATGGACTGAAATTTTCCTATTTTTTTTATAGCTAAGTCTGTAATGAGGAGATTCAAGCTGACTGAAAGTAGTAAATAGATTATAAGTGCATTTTGTGAAATTGGAGAAAAGATACTTTATTTTTATGCATATTTCATTAAACTATCAAACAGCTTTCAAAAGTCGTTTTTCAGATGGGAAAAAACTTGTCCTCTTCCTTTACTTCTACAAAATATTTTTGGTGTGTAAAAGCATATAAAATGCAGAAAACGGTGAGAAAGTACACGAGGAAATTTTGGGTACACCTTTTTCTTCTTCCATAAAAAAGAAGGAAATGGGGAAAATGCAGTAAAAACTGTAAATATTTAATAGGAAATTTAATTGTGACTAAACCAAATTTGGTTTTCTATAAGAAACAGATGGGAAAATTCCCATTTTACCAAGAAATGCTGAAACTTGTCTGCTGAGTTAGTTACTGATTTTTTTTTTTTTATTTCAAAAGATTAATCATATTTAGGATGTGGCTTTCCCCTTCATGGAATAGGAGGAAGACTGATTAACGTCAATACATAGGATGCAAATTCCCTTCCAGTCCACTGTGTCTTTGAAAACAGCTCTTTATCTGAATGTTGGCAATCCCAGGATTGCATGAAATATTAAGATAATGTGCATTTACAATCTGCTAACTATAAAACAGAAGAACAAAAACACTGAATAAACATTTTTGTTTACATAACATAGCTGTATTGTGCCAAACTACAACCAACTTAAGAAAATCATTTAGTCACACCAGATAAAAAAAAAATATTTTTCTTAAATTCACCCAGTGGCAAAATGCTATGTAATGTCTGTCTAGAAGATCCATTAACTTGTGCCCCAACTCTCCTCATTCCTTTTTAATACTTTGTACTCCTGCCAGTGTTTATTTGAACCTTTTCCTCTATCATCAACATCACTGACATTGTTCGAGTGGCAGCAGGGTCGGTATGGTGAGTAGGGGGTTCTGTATATTCTCTGAATGTACATAATTTTCTTTGCTGTTCAGTGCTGTCAGCATAATCCAATGAAGATTGCAGATGGTTGCTGTAGCTTTTCATAAAATAGGGGTTTTATTTCACTGGTTCTAAACCCACTTGTCTTCTCATTGATTTGTTTTCTTTTTGACTATGCAATGTTAGGACTAAGGAACCTGACTAAAGGATGAGTGAGGAAAGAATGGGTAAGAGTGGGTATTAGGGGGTGGCTTTTTCTGGTAGAAGGGATTAATGGAGAAAAACCTGTAGAATCTCCCTAGACAAAAAGGATTCAAACATATTACACCACAAGAATTTCTCCTCATCCTCTACTTCCTTCAATATTCTTAAGAATGTTTTTTTGCTTTCCTTGTGTTAGACAGGTCTATTTTATACTAATTTTCAAGAAGCATTGGAATAGGAAGGGAGAGTTTTATCCAGAATGAATAGGAATCATTCAGCCAACAAGAGAAGGGGATTGTTCAGAACCTGACCAAAGCTGTGCCTTTCTAGCACATGGTCACAGAACAAGTGAGGGGAACAAGAGGATCCTGATTCTTCACCTAAATTCTTCACCACTAGCCTTCATTTAAATATAAACAGTACTTCTGTATTTATAGAGAGAGAGGTGTATGTTGCCAAGGATCGTGTTTGGACATTGTATTCGATGGGGCTAGAAAGTAGGAGCTTTGACTGGCTTTGCTGGGAGTCTGTACATGCACAGCCCAAAATATTCTTCTTCCCTAGTCAATTAATTTGAAAGTTTTTCCATATGGGATAAGGAGAAAATAATTTCTTGAAATACTTAAGTAGGATAACTTATTTTAAGAAAAGTAGACCAAAATATTTGTGAGATTTTTTTATTCCTCACAACTTGTAGGCAACATGCATGTAATGCCCAACATAATATTTAACTGACAATATATTACAAAACTTTGAAACAGTACAGTTTATCAATGAATGGTCTATAAAATTAGTTTAATTGGTGAAAAAGCAAGGGGTTTTTTAACTGTTTAATAGGATAGATTAATTAAAGAGATAATGCTATTATAATTATCTATTCATGAAAAAAATGGAAATATCTGATACTGAAATGACTTCAATTTTTTTTTCTTCATCTTGATTATGAGGTCAAACAACACTAAATACCTGTACAGTGAGAAATATGCAAACCTGTTAACATTATTTTAAGGAGACAGTGTAGCCCAAAACTTATAGAAGAAAAAACACTCATCACTCCAAAATTTGCACATTTTACTTGGTAATGTACTATATGCAGTAGATGTTGCTGGAGAAGTCTCAATATTCTTAATATTCTTTCTGACTTTGAAATATCATTAAGTGATATGGTGCCATATTAATAATTAGACATCCAAAATGAAGTAAATACATGCAAATATGTACAAAAATCTGAGAATAATAGAATAATCAGTAAAAAGTTGATTTGATAGAACACCTTTCCAGACTTCTAATTGCATTTGTCTTCTGTTTATACCAAAGGTATGATGTTTACTCAAGCAATGGTGGCAAAATAGCAATGCTGATTTCATAAACATGGGAAGTTTAAAACGTGGGGTTTTTTTTCCCCTTGGCTGCCACTTTGGCTTGTCTGCTCTATCCAGGGACCCACCAGTGAGTGATGTTCTACAGTAAGTGTCTGAAGGAACACTAATAGTGCAGGGTGCTAAAGGGAAGTTATTTGCTTTAAATTTACTGGCCTTTGAGGTAATTTCAGGAGCATGTATGTGCCATTCTGACAGTACCGTGTTGAAACTTTTTCTGTAGCATCACCGACCTTTATTTTTCCCTGTTAGTTAAACATTTGATTTTTGATTTTCGAGTGTTATGTCAAAATTAGTTCAGTGAAAGGTCCTCCTGGGTCTAGATTGATTGCACTCTGCTCTTGTGATTTGACATAAACAGACATTCAGGACTGAATAGCTGTCTTGCTATCACTTCAGGCTTTTGCTGTAAATATAACACTTTCAACAAGGGCTGAATTACTCTTCCTTTAAGCATGTCTGCTTTCT
>WAAE01026478.1:0-36578 GCA_013400495.1 Nicator chloris
CTGAAGAGCACTCAACAAAAAGACTGCTCCTCGTGCTGCCCCTGGGGCTGCCCTGTGTGCTCAGTCCATCTCCCTCTATAAACCCACACGCGGTCATGACAAACCACTGCAAGCCCCAAAACCTCCTTCAGTAGCCACAGCAAGGATGGCATGGGGGGCGTGGAGGAGCCCATGGCACAGCTGCAGGTGCCATTGCAGCAGAACAGGTGAGGAGGAAGGGCTGAGCTGGCCCCATGCCCAGCAAGGGACAGCAAACCCCGTCCCTGGCCCCCAGGGACACACCCTGCTGGCTTCGTGTGCACAGCCCTCCCACTCCATGAACTGCACTGAAACACCTCTGCTAAAACCAGCAAAAGATTTCCATGAAAGAAAAGACTTGGGAAAATTCTGGAACAACCTTTTTTTTTTTTTTTTTAAATTACTGTTTTAAAAATATTTAGTGCTGCACAGAGCAGATATATCAACAATATATCAACAACTAACACATTCTGTTTGGCTGGGCTTGGGAAGCTCATGCCTTTTCTGTCTCTAAAGATGCCTGTGGGACTACAGACACCTTTTGTTATTGTCATACATGCTGCTTGTTGAACCATGTTGTTGTGGGGTAATAATATGCCAAAGTATTGCACACACATGCATGTATATACACCTATACATTGATATATACATATACACAGCTACAAGCTGTTTGAATAAATTCCTTACTGTGCTTCAGCTTAGGTGGAAAGTTCCACAAAAAAATAAAATTCTATAAAAGCTTCTGAAATTAACATAAGATACAGAATGTTGAGCAGAGGATAGATTTTATGATCCTCTGCACTTAAATTAATGATTTCAGGGTCAAAAACTGAAGGAAAAATACTGCTGAGATTAAACAGTGCAGCTGCTCCAAGACCATTTCAGAAAGCTCCTCCTGCTCAGGCTCGAGAAGAATTGGAAAAGTCTACTGAATAATTTGTGTCCCCTTTTCTTCCTATACTATAAAACTAAAGAGCCTTTATGAGCAGAGCATAACCCAGTAATGACATAGCATAACTGAGTTCCCCAGAATGGGCATTGCAGCCCCAATTCTGATGCCACCTTGCCCAGTGAGGGCAGAGATGTGACTTAGCCACCCCCTGCCTCAGGTTAGAAGTGACAGGAGCCTCTCTCACCCTCAGCAGCCACAGAAGGATGCATTTCTCTCTGCTAAATGGGCATCTGCCCCTCTGATTGCTCATTGGAAGCTTTGCTCTCACAGAGGAGGAAGAGCAGGGCCCAGTGTTTCAATCTCCCAAGGGACACAGCCCTGCAGAGCATCCATCATCCCAACCCCTCTGAGAAGCTAATTTGGTACAATTTTAGGAGCAGCCAAGCTGGACAAATATTGGTATTTCTCTCTGAGAGAGTTCCCTGCTGCCAGGGAGGGAGGGAGGGAGCTGAGCACTGCCTTTATGGGACTGAAAGGAGGCAGCAACAGCACTGCCCCCTGAAACACTAACCCAAACCACAGCATCGAAAGAGAGGGGACTTTGGAGCTGCAAGAAAGGAGGAACAGTATTTTTTATTTGTCTCTCAGAGATGGGAACTATGGCCATGTGGCTGAGGCACATGAAGCGTACTGCAGGCTGCAGAGTTACAAAGCAGCAGCTTCCTCCGTGGACAACAGCAACATAAATGTTTTGAAAGGCAAAGAAAAAACGCCAACAAAATTTGACTGGAAGAAAAGGAAGGATAAAAGTTTTAGAAAGCAGAAGAGTTCCTGGAGCACATGTTCTGGGGCTGGCTGTACCCCTGCTTGACTTTCTTTGGGAGTTTTTTGGTAGATGTAGGACATGAGCATCAGCTACCCTAGCTGATAGATCAGCTAGCATTAACTTCCAAGAAGCAACCTGTACAGCATCTTACTCATGACAAAGAGACTAATATTAACTTGCTGTTAAGGCTCTAAGATACATTACCAAAAGAGGAATACTCTATTATGTATGAAACACCTCTAATCCCATGTGTCTGCCAAAGAAGTCAGAGGTTTGGTTTTCATAGTCATTTTTCAACTGTAGCTAATGTCATCTTGGGTTCCTAAAAGGAGCCTGAAAACAGGAAATCCAAGGAAATTACGCCAGGGGGCCATAAGGTTTTTCTCCTGTCAGAAAGTGAGTAGACCAGCTTCTGAGAAACTCATTAGAATGAGTCACTACATCTTGACCCCAGCTCTCTAAACTCCATCCATCCATCCATCCATCCATCCATCCATCCATCCCTTCATCCATCCATCCATCCATCCATCCGTCCATCCATCCATCCATCCATCCATCCATCCATCCATCCATCCATCCATCCATCTTGGTTACATTTTCTTTGCAAGCAAGACTAAATCACCATCAGGTCCTTGCATTTCATACGCACCAGCCGAAAGAGCTTACAATCTAAAATTCAGTCACTAAAGGTTTTCTCAGGCTTTGCTGTCTCTCTCTCCCTGCACTCTGATCAGATTGTTACAAACCATGTTTCAAAAACTACAGCATGTGATGGAAGCAATGAGTCCCGAGCACTGTGCATTAGAACCTTTATGGGGCTGCCCGTTTGACCTCAGTTACATCTGAGCCTGCATGATTATTCCCTGAAGCTTCCTTAAACATAAGAGAACACGTCCCTTCAGTAATGCAAATACCCAGATATCCAAGGAGAACCGCAGTGTTTTAAGGGGCTCTGCCATATAGGATGTTTTGGCAATGCTTATAGAAACAGGCTCCAAAAGACACGAATCAGAGCCCTCAGACCTTCCCCCAGCAGGGAAAACAACCTTTGCTGATGGTCAGCAGGGAGTGTAGAGACTGGTTTCCCCTGGGAAGAGGGAAACCCTGGACTAATGCCCTGGGAAACACCTTTCTAAGTGCAAAAAGCAAGAGGCTTACTCACATGCTTCCTCAGCTCAAGTATGCAAACTGTTGCGAGAGAGTTCTTAGCTCTTTGTGTTACCATAGGTTGATTTTTGGTGCAGAAAGTTAATATTCCTCATTGTTCTCCCCTATTGGCCCCTTCCCTCTGACCCTGCCTTAACTCCCCTCCCACACCAGGATGTATAAACACCCCTGTCTGACCCTGGCCTCGTGCCTTTTTGCCCCTTGTCACTGCCTTGTTCCAGTTCGCCCCAAATACCGCGTACACCTCATTGTTCGTTATTTTTGCATGATTAAAATTCCGTTTTTGGACAACTGGATCAAGGCTGCCTCTCTCTATCGAGTCACCATCGGGGCAGAGTCCTGAGGAAACTTAAAGGGGTCCAGTTGTCTGGAAGTTTCAAAGGAGACTGAGCTGCAGTGCTGGGAAGGGCGGCCCAGAGGCTCCGTGAGAAAAGGTTCCCTGATCCTTGGGTTCCAGGTTATCATCACACCTGGGATAGGGACATCCTGGCTGTGTGAATGTGCTGGCCTGGGGACTACTGCTAACGTGAATAACTGTGACCTTCAGTGAGGAAGAGCCACGTGTGTGCACTTGGAGGATCAATTCAATAGAGAAGTTGTTAACACAGGTTTGTTGACAATGAGTTCCTTCTGAGTACACTTAGTTACTCAGGAGACCTTTTCAGCTGAGTATGCATGAAAATATACAAGCACACGAGGGAATAAAACCTAAAGGACAGAACACGTTTGGAATTTTTTTTTTTCCAATTTCTCCTTAAATCTACTGTCACTGCAGAAACAAGTGGTCATTTCCATTTAATAGAGAGAAAGGGATGCTAAGATGTCATACTGCTGAACGTAGCTCCACTTGCTGCTATTTCTGGTCCTAAAACACGGCATCCCTTCTACACCTTCCCCAAAAATAATCCCCCCAAAATCAGAGCAGAAGAACACTCTCTGATTTTACCTGCCAGAACAAGCCCAAAGAAGAAAGTGGGTGACTACCACTGAGCCAAAGATTACCATTACCACCATTTTGGTAAACAGAAGTCAGAAGGGCTTCTGCAAGGTTTGATTTCCAAATATCACCAGCACTGCCTTCTCTCCACTGCAGCCACAGACAGTGTCAGGCTTTCAAATGAGCAGAGTTAAATTCATACCAAGCCCTGCAGAAATACCAACTTTTAATTAACCCCTGGTAAATGGGGGATTCTCTCACATCCATCTGCTTTAAAGGTGTCCAACACAAGAAGAAATGGGATACAGAATTCTCACTAATCTGAAAGAGGCAATTACAGAACAGGAATATAGTGCAAGCCAGCCTTCAGTACTTAATGATAATTCACAATGTGCCCACGATGTATTTAAAGAACTTCCCCTGAAATGAATAGAAGAGAGAACATAAATAGTTTTAAATTATCACAGGCCTCATACACACGCCCTGCATTCAGGGGTTCCTTGGCAAATCAATGAATATTTCATGCATAACTCTTTTGCAGAATTTAGTCTGTCAGATCCTCGGTTTTTTAGAGCACTTTGGCAAGGATCAGGTTGAATTTATTTACAGGTTTAGTGGAACTATGCTGTGTGTCAGAGTCCAGTCGTAAGGCAGAGCCAAGGTAGATGGGAGTTGTCCTGGTTTAGGGCAAACTTGGGAGGAAACTTCCAAAGGGGTCCCTCTGGAAAGCAGATTCAAATGGACCCTCCCCCAACGAGTTTGGGAAAAGATTTCCTTGGAAAAAAGTGGGAAAACCTGTTTATTTAACAAGCAACATATTCACAAGCATAAAAAATGACAATTGTGGGTACAAATATGATAAAGTCACCCTGGGACAGGGGTCAACCCCCTGTGCTCATTACCTTGTACAAACACACTTTCCCTTCCAGCCAGGCACCTGCTCACACTCACTCAAACCAGAGCACAGGTGGTGAGTGCCACTGCTGCTCTGATTTGTCATCCTTTCACCTCCATTTTTCACCAACACGGGCTGGGGAAACAAGCCCCAAGAATACAGAACAATGTCATTATTGGGAGTCCCACGTTTCAGAAAGGGGTGACATGCCAGGGACGTTTGGGTAGCAATACAACAGGATTACTGTTTTAAAAGCTTTCAGATTGATTAATTTTGAAGACAGTATTTGAGAGACATTTTGAACTGGACAGCCTACAAAAATCCCTATTCAACCTATATTTTTTCTGAGACTCCATATACAAGTTTTATAACTCTAAAGGTCCTCAGAATAACCTAACAAACTTGGTATTTCCTTCCCATTGCACATCAATACTTGCCAGTGGGATGCCCCATTCTTCCTAACACAGGTGGTAAAGCAAGCACCTTTCTGGAGACATAAAGGATTATGCATCCATTCAAACTTCAAACTTGAACTCTGGTGCCAATGAGACAGTGTCTAACACTTACAAGACATTTCTTTACTGCCTTTGTCTAGCAATACCAGAAATCTCCTGGGTGTTGTTGCTCAAGATTAATTGGTTTTTTTTGACTGAAATAGAACAATAGGATCCCGTTGATTTACGAGTCAAATCCAGAGAATATGTTCCTTATGGGTTCAGATTTTCTTTGGCATGACCAAGAATTGAAGCCATACAAACAAGCCATGAACAAATATTCCAAACTGAACAGCTCTGAAGAGGCAAAGAAGGTTGCATCCTAATTTTTTTTTTTTTTTTGGTCCACTACTCTGATTAAACTGAAATGAACTGTCACTTTATATTTTGATCAGAACAATAAGAGATTACCCTTCTAGGAGGAAGCAAAATCAGTGAAGGCAGCACAAGGCTCATGAGTGAGAAAGCCTCATTTAGGATCTCTGGATAGAAATTAAAAGGTGGCAAGGTGTTGTTGCCATGCCTGGGAATTAAATTCACCCCTAGAAGAAGCTTTTGCTGATTTTCTTCACACATTTTTGGGGCACTGAGGCAGCCCAGTGTCTTCTCCCAGGGTTAGCAGCCATTAGAGACATCCCCATCATTTTTCCATCTACCAACCACTGCTCAAGGCCTGGGTACCAGAATCATCCATTTGAATCAGAGCAGCCCCAGTCCAAGAGCTGTATCTAACAGATCTTCACGAGGCACACGTGTCTGAGCCAGCTCCCAAAATGACTCAAAAAAGTGAGAAATTGGCTGCCCACCCCACTCAGGTGTCTGCACTCAATCACGTGTGCAATGAGGTACACAAGTCCAGCAGCCAGGAAGCATTTCAGTGCTCCACCTTGTTAACTTTTAAAATCATTTTTAATCCTAAAATACGTGCCAGTGTTAAATATTGAATGTTTTGTTGCCAGACAGAACTCTGTGTGTGTGTGTGTATTTATCTCCACTTAAGGAGGGATTGTGCAGAACTATCTAATTAAATAAAGATTCATTAGGACAGTTTCTCAAAGGTCTCCTCCACAGTGCAGGACACACAAGCACAGTTGATTTTGGAAAAAGCCTCTGTGACCTCAGCAGCAACAGCTCTGATGATTTCAGTGCTTGGCACCACCTGTGAGCCAAGTCCTAGAGGGGCAGGTCTGCAGTTCTGACCATGCCATCACTTCACTCTGACCATCATGACACAATCTCTGCTTTCAGCACATCATTGTTCAATGAGTCCCTAACATTCCTGGTGGCTGACACAGATTTACACCAGCCCAGGATGGGGTGAGACACCTGTGCATGGATCAATCTGTCCTGCACTGCCCAGAAAGGCTCAAAAATAATTGTGAGAGGGCTGAGCAGAGGTGTTTGGAAAAGCAAAAAGGTTTTAATAGAAATAGAAAATAACAAACAATACAGAAATAAATGAGCATGGTGCAAAGAGGCTCTGTGCCCCAGGTATCACACTCTGAACAGCCCCAAGGAGCTCTGTGCTCTCCTGTAACTCCTGAACAATTCAGGTGGGATTCTTGGCAAACTGCCCAAGAGAGGATTGCTGTTTTTCTGAGGAACAGGTAAAGAGACCTGTCAGTATTTTTGTTTGGCCTTGAGCCAATACTGCCAGGAGAGCAGAGAAGATTCTGGTTTTTTTTTTTCCTTTTCAGTCTTCAGGTGAAACTGAACCCCTTTTTCCTTACACAGAAACATTTGGGTGTGGAAATGCTACAGCAGGCATGAAGCTTAGCAAAGGTGAAACCCAACCATCTGACTGCTCAAAAGAAGTCACCCTCCCCCGTGAGATTTATTAATTTCCAATCAATCACAGGATTTCGGGAGCTGACAGTTTCACTGCTTGCAATCAGCTTTATGGCAGCTGTGCTTTGTCTGCCCCAGAAAGTCAGACTCACATGAACAGAACACTGGGAAACCTCCATGGTTGTGTTCAGTCATCTCTCCAAAAGGATGACCAAACCCTGGGCCCCAAAAGGAAGGACTGAATTCCCAACAGGGCTCAACGTGGGGACACTGAGTTCCTTGGAAAAGACACCTGTAATGAGACTTTCTATGTGCCAAGGACTTTTTACAATCCCCTCATGGATAAGAGGGCTGGGAGAGTTACATCCCATACCCTTAATTTAATGAAGAATCATTTCTCTCAGAAAGTTGGGGTTTTTTTTGTTTTGTTGTGGCTTTTTTTGTTGTTGTTGTTAGTTTGGTTGGGTTTGTTGTTTTCTTTTTGGTGGGGTTGTTTTGTTTTGTTTTTTGGGGGTTTTTTGGTTTGATTTTTGTGTCTTTGTTTTGTTTGGTTGTGGTTTTGTTTGGTTGGTTTTTGTGGGTTTGGTTGTTTGTTTGTTTTTGTTTTGGTTTTTTAACTTTTTAAAAAAATCTCTGGTCCTACAAAGTTTTGAACAATTCTAGTGCATTTTGAACAATTCTAGTGTCCTAGTCACCCTAGGACACCAGGTTAGGCTAAAACCGGGTCTTAATCAGGGAGAATTTTGTTACTGATTCTGTCTGGTAGGCTGAATTGCCCACTTTGTCTTTACAGCTTCTCAGGTGACACTAAACATCTGTAACCCCTCCCTAAAGTGCCTCACAAGGGGAAGCCAAGCCTGCAGAGCCCTGTGCTGAGCTGGCAGAAGGGCTGGTGATGCCCTGACACAGAGCACATTTCCAGGAGAGAGCAGCACCCAGAGCAAGGAGGATTTGGGCAGCTCCCGTGGGAAGAGAGCTCAGCAAACACCAGCTCCTCAATAAACCGTGGACACACCAGCACTGTTCACACCCCACCAAATCCCACTGCTGAAACATCTCTGCCAAAGGCATTTCAATCCCTCACTCCTGCACGTTTTGGGATGCTCTAATTTATGTTTTTAATCTACTACAATGCTTCCAGAATTGTTTGTGCAGTGATGCCTGGCAGGGAAGGCTTTATAAAGAAATGGAATTTATGACTATTTATAACCTCCCCCTCTTGAAATTTGTCAGCAGTGAACCTGGCCCCCCAGCTCAGCCTCCCAGGGCTGGGGTTTCTCTGTGCACATTCAAACACACAACGTGCATGCATGAAAGGAAGAGAGGAGGGGACAGAGACATGGGGGGGGTGTGTGACCTTTCCTTTCCACCCTTGAGGGCACATTTAACATTCTGCTCACAGGGCTCGGGGCAGACAGCACAAACACAACTGAAGGGGATGAAAGATGAAAAGTCCTTGCAGCTTCTTCATCTCAGGCTCCATCCTTTGGTGGGACAAAGGTTTCCATCTTTTGTTTACTACCCCTGAGTAAGTTTCTCTTGGGTTTCTTGCTGCTTGAGCAGACAGGACACGTGAAATGAGGCAGATATAAGGACCTCTGACAACCAGCACATAAAACTCATTTTATGTCCTTAATGGAAGGCTAATTGGTAATTAAGAACATGACTGTGACCTGTGCAGTACCCAGAGAATAGAAATTGATTTCATTTTGAACAGATAAAGCTCACAGGGCTGCAGCTCTGCAGAGCAGCAAGACTTCCTGGGCAAGGAGAAGTGAAAGAAGTGCTTGAGTTTTTTAGCAGGTTTTGCTAATTTAGGCAAACCAAAAAAAAACCCCAAAGAACTTTGCCAGCTCCTCAGTGCCTTGGTTGACTCCCAGGAGCCACTGTGCTGCCCCTCAGTGCAGTTGCTGCTGATGCAGAAACAGACCCAGGGACAAGAAGCTGGAAAATGGAATTGGGATTCCTGCCCGGCCTCCCCCAGCCAAAGCAGGCAGGGATTTTCATTTCTTGTGAGACAAGAAATGCTCCAGCCTCCTGGGTGTGTGTGCTGCAGGGATGAAGAGAAGCTGAAGCCCTTCCTGGCTGCACCCAGCCGGGCTGGGAAGCCCCAGGCTGAGGAGCCCCAGCAGCCTCCCCCAGCTCAGGGCACTGCTGGGGTGGCTGCACAGCCACACGAGGTCACCTCACCAAACAATGTTTGGGTTTGCTTCAAACAGGCCTAACACACAGGTCTGGGAATGTTAAAACACTTCTGTTCAATGACAATGTTCAAATGTGAGGCTCTGTTACTTCTGCACTGAAACTCTCTGAGAGTTTCCCTTTACAGATGAGGGGAATATTGCATTTAGAATACTTCCAGCTTTTCCTTCTAATGCTCAACAAAACCAAGTTTTGAAACGCTGGAGGTTTTCAGACAACACCTGGATTTGCAGCAGCCTGACTGCAGCAAACCAGCAGGAACCAAAATTGGTAAAAAAAGAGAAACAGCTATGAAATGGGTTAACACCTGCTAATGCATTTAATTCATTAAAAACAAGGAAGAAGGATTGCTAATTAAGTCCAGATGCTAATAAGAAATAAAGCTTGCACCCATGCCATTTTTTGCAATTGGAACCTCTGTAAATAACCATGGTGAGCATTAATTATCATGCCAGAAGAGAGGAGAGGCATCCCAGGTACCTGTATTTTCTTTTACTGCCATAAACCCTGAAGCCAATATTAATCCTCACTCAGATTAAATAAAAACTAAGAAAAATATTACAGTCTGGACAATGAGAGGTCAAGAATCTTATTAATAGCGTATAATATCATATCCTTTAATTAAACTCAGCTTGATGAGCTTCTGGCTGGTTTGCAAAGAGGTGAATCCTTCCCATATTCCCTGAGAATTCCCATATTCCCTGGCTCAGGGCAGCTCTGGCTCCTGCAAGCATTGCAGGCTGTGGGCTCTCTGTCTGAAGGGAAACCCAGATTGCAGCTGGCCTGCCCGAGAAAAGAATCAGAAAGGAGATCTAAATCCCACTCACAACCAGAAGTGCTCCAGATTTTCAGCAGGTTTTGCCAATTTAGGCAAACCAAGAGAAACCCAAAGAACTCTGCCAGTTCTTCAGCGCCTTTTATCATTGAAGTCAAATTCTGACACCCCTCACTCAGGGGGGCAGCCCTGGTGGAAACATCTCTGAGAGCTCAGGCAGATTTCCTGGGACAGAGAGGTGCTCAGGGCTGGCCAACATCCTGCCAAAGGGACCTGAATGTCAAAGATTCTGTGTTCCCTTGAAGAAAAGGAGATGTTTCACTGCGTTTTCAGCCCCTCTGTTCCCAAGGCTCCCTTTCTCTTCCACCACCCTCAGGCTGGGAGCAAACAGGATTCATATTGATCTGTCTGAAAATTATTTTTAATGCTGTTAATGTTATAGGCTGCTGTAATGGATGTCTCCCAAGCTTTCCACCCTGACTAGTTGTTCTGACTGATCTGCAACACACTAAACCCATCACTGGCCAAGGCCCAGCTCCCAGCACTGAAAAAAAATTTAAAAAACATAAATTTGGCAAACATGATGAAATTTCTCATGAAACAAAGAGACCTGATTTTGAAAACAGATTTTAAATTAAGTCTTTATGTGGATGTAATTTCCACCAGCTTCTAGAAAGTCTGTACAAACAAGAACTGAGAAAAACAGAGGACAGTAAACTTCGGCCTAGCAGCACCAAAAATATTCTACATTAACACAAAATCAAACTGCACAAACTTGGGGGATTTTAGCATTTTCTTCTAGTTGTCTACAAACTGTGCTAAAGCAGTGCTGTGCTAATGTTTGAGTTCAATGGGGGAACTAATTAAAAACTATAATTAAATGGAATAAGCTGCTATTATTTATGAAACAGTGAAAAGGGTGTTAAAAGAACAAACACAGGCATGGAAATATAATTCTGATATTGCTCCTTCATTCTGTTTTGACTGCCTTTGGTGCTGTTAGTAACACACAGATGGAAGGGGAACCAGTTCTGCAGGTAATAAGCATTGCTCAGTCCACAGTTTATCCCTATCCCCTGACAGCCTGCAAGAACAAACACAGCAAGCTAAAATTAACTCATAGAAGATTTTCTGAATGAAAAAGGAGCCGGTGAATCAATTTGCACAAACACTTTTGTGTTTTGCTGCAGCCTTCCCATTTTAGTCAATTGGTGTAAACTGAAATTTTCCAAAATGCTTCCTTCTCTCCTCAAGATTTCTTCCTTACAGAATCCATCAGGATTCCTGAAGATGTAGAAGAACATCCATAGGACAGGATGTGTCTCGAGCCCCTGGGCATGACCCCACAGGCCACTTCCCACAATTTATATTCCAAACAATTCTGTCACTTGCCCATCCTCTCTTTCACTCTCCTGTGCTGTCTCACCCTGCTTTATTTCTAACCCAATTTGTTTTCACAAGGAGATAAAAAAAAACCAAACAACAACATAAGCAATGGGGACTATGAAACCACCAGCCTATGGCAAATGCCATAAAATAAAATGCCATAAAATGCCATAAAATAAAAAATGAAATGAAATAAAATAAAATTAAATTAAAATAAAATGAAATGAAATGAAATGAAATAAAATAAAATATTAAAAAAAAATTAAAAAAATAAATAAAAAAAAAAATAAAATAAAATAAAATAAAATAAAATAAAATAAAATAAAATAAAATATAAAATAAAATAATGAAGGGAAATTCTTTAATTTTAATTAGCTTCCCTCCTGCAATCATTCCCTAATGAGAAGCCCCAGTGCTGTTAGATCCACTGCACTATCTTATGGTCAGCTGGGCTGTTCCACAGAACTGGGCACTGGCAGTGAAACCTCCTGTGTGCTCCTCTCTCTTCCTGCCGTGGGGACATTGATGAGAATGGAGATTCCAGAGCAGGTTCTGCTCAGCTTCCCAGGGCTGAATGATCCCAGCAGCCTTCTGGAGCTGCCTGGAAGGATGAGCTGGCCAGACTGAAAGGATCGGTTTGTCTCATCATGCCAGGGCTTTAGACCTTCAGGGAAGGCTGCAGGGGTTACACAGACAATCACACACTGAGTGGGGCTCCATGGCAGCTCTTGCAAAACCAAAAAAAAAGCAAACACCAGGCCAGGATGTGGAAACAAATACAGGAGCCACAAGAAGCAGGAAAAATTCCTCCTGCTCCACACAGCAGGGGTGAAAGCCTGGCTGAGATTCTGTGAATGAAAGGATGCATGGATGGCCTGGGGACGATCCAAGAGAGATCAGCAGGGATCTCCTGGTGTGCAAAAATGACCTGAGAGGAAAAGCTTTGGTGGGAGCGTTCAGCACAGAGGGGGTAAACCAAGAGAAGGCTCCAGAGTGCTGCAGAGAGGTGGTGAATAACCCACCTGCCCCCTTTCACCTTGGGTGTGGCAGCAAGGAATGGCTTCACACTGGCATAGAGGAGGTTCAGGAAGGTTATTCCTTGGGATGCCAGTGTTGCTGAGAGGGCTGTGGCACAGCACATTGGCTGGGAAGTCATAAACTTTAAATGCCTAGAGGTCAAATTCTCCTGTGGGCTAGCATGACTAAATGGCCTATCAGGATATCTTCTAGCCCTAACTTCTGTACTCCTGAGGCTCTGGGAGATGCCCATGGCCTCCAGACCCAGCCAGAGCAGTCTCACCAGGGGGGCAGCTGTGTGTTGGGTTTGGACAGAAAGGCTCCAGGGGACAGTGCTTCTCTATTCACCAGCAAAAAGCCTTTCTGAATGTCCCTGACACCCGTGCAGCTGAGGCAGATCAAGGCAAGAGATCTATCACTCATCTGGGGTTTCAAGGAATGCCTCCATGTGTCATCTTTTGGAAAAAAGAGCTCAGTATCTCTCCTGGGGGAAACAGGATCCAGGCTTCTCCCCAGGGCTGAGCAGTCTGGAAATGCCCCTGCAGTCCTGCTGTGGTGGAGTGAGCTCCTCTGTGCTCCTGTTGCAGTCTCAGGGCTTTTCAAAGGCTGCACTGCACAGGCCAGGTCAGGAGGGGTTTTCCCCTCCCTGGAAGGACTCCCAAGCACCATCATTCTGAGTGATGCTCATCCAGGCTGCTGGTGTTTACAGCAGGAGTTTCTCCTCCTCAGGGGCCTGGCTCTGAAGGGCACTGAGGAGCAGGACCTCGTGCATCTTCAGTCTTCTTTGGATCTCCTCTGCCCTGGGCCCGCAGAGCCCCTGCAGCAGAAATCTGTGAGATTTGCTCAGCATATCTGTAATTAATCCCAGACTTAGAGAAACGTGGGGATTAGTGGGTTGCTGAACTCCTTGTGTCTCTGGAGCAAAGCTGGAGTCTCCTTGTTACAGGCAGCAGAGGAAGAGTCAGGATTTGGCTTTGGCCACTGAACCCACTGATTTCCACAGATCAGAGAAGTCTTCAAAGCAGCAACACTACCAGCTTGAATAAACAGAGTCTCCTTCACCCAAAGGTTGCAATAAGACTCCACAGACAGTAATGAATGAATTAAAATATAAACCACACCCCACGGGCAAAAGAGGAACTGTCTCTATTTCACAATTGGGAAAATTGGGAAATACATAGGATGAAGGTGTTTGAAGGTTTGAGGTCTTCCAATTTGTAAGTACCCCCTTTAGGACAATGACAGCCTGATTTTACTCCTTTTTTTTTTATTTTTTTTTTCCCAGAGACATCAAGTGGTTTGTTGACTAATTGGAGTGATGATGCCCCTAGGGATGGGAGCTTGGCACAGTGACTTGACTGATTTAACCAGCTAACAAGCTAATAGCAATTTACAGAAGACAAACCTCTGACAAGCATGAAAAGACCTTGTCTAAATGTTTAGAAATCTTTGATTAATTCCTGGTGGATGAAAACTGAGATGCTGCTGTCTCTGCCCCTCTTGGATTCCACCTCCTGCCTCTTGTTTCTGCCATCCCTCTAACCTTTTGTCTCTTTTGTTGCTTTGTTTTGCACTCCACTTCTCTTTTTGTAGGCAGGGATTTCCAGAGGGTCAGCTGCAAGGGCAGACGCCTGGATCTCCATCTCCAAAACAAAAACTGTTCAGAACTGACAGATGAGTTTGGAAATTGGACCTGCCTGATGCCCACCTCCCGAGAGCACCAGGGGAGGGATGGTGGAATCCCGGGGGGATACTTTGCCATTCCACACCACAGATATGATGGACGTATCAGGCAATGTTTGGGAAGTGCCAAAGGAACTCCTTTATCCAGCAGGAATTTTTTTGGCTCCCTTTTGCCCACTAACACACGGTGCTCTAGGAACACCCCGGTATCTGCTGACATTTGCACTGTAACATCAAAGTGACACCAGGACCTCACAACCTGCAGTGCCAGTGGGGACCAGAGGCACCACAACCCCCTGCCAGCAGGAAAGAGTCTGAACAAGGAGTTGTCAGACACGGTTCAGCAGCCCTTTGTGGCCACAGGCTCCCGGGGAGGACGTGGGGCATCACAGCATGATGAATCCACTGCTCTGCAGCTGCTGGGACCTCCATGTGCTAAAAGCTGTTCTACCTGCAGCTGCTGGCTGCCTGGGGTGCAGAGGCTGCCTGCACTCACCAGAGAGGGAGTGGCAACACTTTTCTGCACAATTCTCCTGTTCTCTATAAACCCTGACCTGCACCAGCTCAGCCCCCAAGGAGGCTGAGCTACACCCTGTGCACCAACCTGCTGCTCCTCCTGCCTGCTGCCATCCTTTCTTCTCTCTGCAGGACCAAAACTTCCCTCACAAAATTGTGATTGAGCTCCAGTGAAACAGTGTCTGACAGGGTGAACTCTCCAGGAGTGATGCAGAAGGGCTCTGCTCTTTTAAAACACAGAATAAAAACAATTATCTAAAATGTTGGGGCACCTAGTGAGTGCACAACAAGGGCAACATCTCCAGGTGTCTCCTGTAAAACAGGCACAGCACAGCTCACTGCAACAGCACTGCTCCTTTAAGGCAGTCAGAGGAATTCATGCTGTGGGTAGATTGATGAAAATGGAGATTCCAGATCAGACTCTGAACGGGTCAGAAGTAAAAAGGGAGAATATTGACTTTCTATTGACAGCAAGCAGTCTTCCCTCCTTCAGACTCACCACAGCCCTTAGAAAGCCCTGCTGGTACATTTTTGGGTAAGGCTGGTGCTGCTCTAGTGTTGCTGTAGGACACGCAGGAAGATGAGACTAAATATTTCAGAAGGTAAAGAGCATAGAAAAAAGCTTTATTGTCTAATTCTTACTACTTTTATCAGGTGTTCTGATACAGACTGAACACGGTTGGTGAACAGGAACGACACCTCTCCAATCCCATTGGTTAAACCAGAGAAACAGCTCAAATGTTTGCAGAACCAGAAAAGCAAAACACCACCTGGAGAAAGATTGTTTTGAGAAAGTTGTTTGCCAGGATTTGTTTTGAGAAGAAGCTTTCTTGAGAGTTTCTCCCTGGGAGAAAGCTAGCAGGCTGAAATCTCTCAGAGCCAGAAATATCAGGCCCACACTCCAGAGCATTGCAGTGTGAGCAAGGAAACCCTTCCCAAGGAGGGAGATCAGGCTGTGATAGCCAGAAAGCCTGGGGGAGCCCCAGGGGAGGGATGGGGACTGGTGCAGCCCCAGGACAAGGATGGGGACTGGTGCAGCCCCACAGGGGACTGGTGCAGCCCCAGGGGAGGGATGTGCAGTTGTTCCAGCCCAAGCTGTGCCCACAACACCCTCCCCTTCACCAGGACTCCTCCTCTGGGCTCTCCCAAGAGGAGCCTTCGAGCCCTCTGAAATCACTTTTATGGGTGTGCACTTTACCAGGCAGTAATTTCGGAGAGGAACACTGCAGCTTTAGCAGTTATTCTGAACTGTTTAGGAATGTGCTGGTGTTCAGGCCAAAAAGAACCCAAGAACAACAGGCACTATTAATTTCTGGTTTTCACTCTTTGGAATCCAGGCCATTTAGGAGGAAAAAAAGAAGTGCTGTCATGTATGCAAGCCTATGAGCATCAGTATATTTTAATGGATACATTTCTCTCTCATATCTGGCCTGTGAGTTTTCCCACCCCTGAGGGAGACCTGAAAATGCACTGCATCACCTGTACTGCTCTGGAACCCCAAATCCCAACTCTCCTTAGGAAACTTTCCTTTCAGAACAATTTAACATGATGTGATGTTAACATCCCAACCGTTTCCCCCTCATGAATTAGAAGTGCCACTCTCTGTTTTGACTAATTTCTGCTAGATAAATAAGGTCTGCCTCGATTAGAGAAATTCCCATGTTCTGCACTTTTTATTTCACTGGTGAGGCTTTCTTTACTTTGTACCCTGAGCTCTTCAGTGGCTTCTCCTTTTTTAAAATCTGTATCTCTGCTCAGCATGCCTGCATTCCTGTGGAGAGTTGCTTAATCCCTCTGTATACTCCCAATCTGCCTGCAAGGAGCACACAGAGCATTCCCAGATCTTTAAATGGAGGCAGCACAAAAATCTCCTTTATTAATGGAAAAGAATTCCTGTACTATTAAAAAAAAAAAAAAAGAAAGAAAGAAAAAAAAAAACCAAAAAAATCAACCAAGCCCCCTCTTTTTTGGTTTTATCCCTTTTTTCCTGCTTTGCTCAATTATAGCTGATTAACTGCCATGACATATGAGTCACACAGGATCTAGGACACAGGATGTGCTCAGAGTTGCTTAATCATGTTCTAATATCTGACATGTACTCTTGTTTACTAGGTAAGAGAGCTGTGCATGGTATTCACATTGTGCTGTGTTCACTTGGGATGTGAAAACCAGAATGGACAGAGAAGGATAATCAGAAATGATGCAGGCAAATCAAGAGGGAGAAAGAAAAGATAAACCAAAGCTCGATGAGAAACAGACTTCCAGGGCATGGGAAGAAAGAATTCACATTTCTTTGTTGTTGTTGTTGTTGTACCACTTGTAGGTCTTCACAATTATATCAGTTTAAGCTCCAGGTACCTTTCTTTCCATGGTGAACGTGGGGTTTTACCCTAAAAGCAGCCAACCTTTCCATGCCTCAAACTTTCCTCATAAACACCTAACTCCTAAATGCCCCTCAAACTCCTTCAGTATATGAGGAAAGCCATCTGTGCACCAAATAATGACTTTTGCTGCCTATTCGGAAGCGTTGACATCTGCCTTTAACCCGTTAAGGAAAGGAAAAAGTATAATTTAATTATTCATAATAATTATATGATATGATAATGACTTTTGCTGCCTATTCGGAAGCGTTGACATCTGCCTTTAACCCGTTAAGGAAAGGAAAAAGTATAATTTAATTATTCATAATAATTATATGATATGATAATGACTTTTGCTGCCTATTCGGAAGCGTTGACATCTGCCTTTAACCCCTTAAGGAAAGGAAAAGGAATAATATAATTATTAATTAATTATTAATTCATTATTGACATCTGCCTTTAACCCCTTAAGGAAAGGAAAAAGTATAATTTAATTATTAATAATAATTATATGATATGATAATGACTTTTGCTGCCTATTCCAAAGTGCTGATATCTGCCTTTAACCCCTTAAGGAAAGGAAAAGGAATAATATTATTATTAATAATAATTATATGATATGATAATGACTTTTGCTGCCTATTCGGAAGCGTTGACATCTGCCTTTAACCCCTTAAGAAAAGGAAAAAGTATAATTTAATTATTCATAATAATTATATGATATGATAATGACTTTTGCTGCCTATTCTGAAGTGTTGACATCTGCCTTTAACCACGTAAGGAAAGGAAAAGGACACCCTATATCTAAAAAATATTTTTTCCTCCTCTCCCTGTCTCAGTACAGCATTTAGCTCTCAGTCAGCACATCAGGCAGCTTTCAGAAGAGCACACAGAAAGAAGCCAAGCTGTCTCTGGGTGAAGCAGAGGATCCCAGCACTGCATTCTGTTCAGTGGTGAATGGTAAATGGTAAAAACAATTCAGCCAGAGGACTCCCCTCTAAAGAGTGACTATCTTTTTTTTTAATGGGTAAAAACAACAACTAAAAAAGATGACTTGGCTGTGAAGCTTGCCCAGGGATAACAAAGCTGCACAGACACGATGGAAGAAGGGAACAGAAATAAGACGTGCTCAACATAAGCAAGGAGATTTGAACTCAGAATACTTAAGAAAGGTAAGGAATGTGCAAAATTAAATATTTCTATTTGGCCAGCTTGTCCTGGAGGCAGTGGCCGGCTGAGGGTGGCTGTGGAAGGCCTGGAGGCAGCTCAGCACAGGGACTGAGCCAAGGCAGCTCTGCAGGAGAGAGGACAATGACTCTCTGCACACAGGACAGGTGCCTGCTTTAGGGGGTGCTGTGCTGTCCCCAGGGATCCTCACTGTGGCTGCAAGACAACGTGGAGCTCTGCAGCAGGCACAGAAACAGAAACAGAGCCTCACTTGGAGACTGTTTTACAAATTAATTGCTTGTTACTTCGGCTCTCCTTTGTTTTCCTTCCTCCCACTTGGTGGCTTTTGTCTCTTCTCCTCCCACCTGTGACTTGTCCCCTTTTCCTCCCACTTTGTCACCCCTATTTAGACACTTTGTCTTGTTCCTTCTGCCACGCTCCCACAGAGTTCCCAAGCTCCTGATGAAACACTGCAAGCACCCTGCAGTAACCATGTTTTTAATCCCTAGGCTGGGCTTTGTTTTTAATGGAAGCTGACAAGGAAAACATGTTCCTTGGGGCTCAGCAGAAGCTGACAATGAGGAATGACAAGTCCAAACAGGACAGCACCAGAAGCTGCTTCTGCTGGGTTTGCTGGGCAAGACTGCTCAGTTCTGCAGGGATCCCTCACGTCCAGACCCTCTCCCCAGGCTCCACTCCTGGTTTTCTGTTGGGGAGGATGGAGGTTTGATGGGAAAGTTTCACAGATATGTGTGTTTGGCAGGAAGCTTTCTGAATGTGGAACCTGTAAGTGAAAGAGAGATGGAAGCAAGTTTTGATTTAGAAAGATAAAGGATGTCTGAATTAAGGATTGCTGAGCCAAGCTGCTTACTGAATAACTGAGAAGGCAAAGGTTAGGATGAGTTGGAAAGAAGGTTTTATGGCTAGAGCAAAGGATATATTGACCACAAACAAAAGGAGATGTTTTTACCAAGCAGAAATAGGTCCTAGGAAAAGCAGAAGGTACCATAAGCAAACCAACATGCCATGTGACAGCAGAAACAAAGACTAAGAATTCTCCACTGCAAGAAAACAGAAAAACAAGTTTAAACTGTACCATACTAACTCTTGTGATTGGATAATTACTGCCATAATATGGAAATAATAATAATTGTGATAGGCTATGTGGTAATGATGATTGGTTATGATGTGTTAACATAGTAAAGAAAAATACAGAATGCCTTGTGACCAGGACTAAGTTGGCTCCAGGTTTGCCTACAAGCTGTGCCTGGCAGCTTTAGGCTTGGCTCTGTCACCCAAGACTGCTGGAACATCACCTCTGCAATCAACAGCATTTTAAAGAGCCCCTGGAGCCCAAACCTCCTTTGTAGACACATCTACACTTTTCCTCTTTTTTTTACCCTCAGACACTCAGCAGTTTTCTTGTTAAGGAACCTCTGAACAAAATTTCCCAACCATTGGTCCAGACCTTTGGAGGCAAGACCTGCTAAACTTCTAACCTGTATTATGGTCAAAATGAGTCCCTGGCAATTCCCAGAAAACCCCCAAATCCCACAGCCACCTTCTCCATGCTTCTGTTAGCCCTGCAAAGGGCACAGCAGTGAATTAGAGCCAATATTTTAAAAGCCACCCATCCAAATTCTGGGCTCCCTGTCTGTATCAAAGCATCTCCCAAGGTTTCCTGAGCTAATTCTGCAGCTCTCACTGTGTTTCATGGAAAAGACAGAGCGTTGTCTTTTCCAGCTAAGCAAGGAGCTTTGTACTTGGCACACAAAATTTTACAATTCATTGTCTTTGGGGCAGACAGGCATTTTATTGTTTTTAATCCCCCCTCACGTCTAATTGCCAGGAGCTGTCCAAATTTGGTCCACTTGGTCTTCAGTCCAGCTGCTTCTGCTGGGTTTTCTGGGCAGGACTGCTCAATTCTGCAGGGATCCCTCATGTCCAGTCCCTCTCCCTGGGCTTCATTTCTGGTTTTCCTCTTTCTCCACCCTCAGCCACTCAGCAGTTTTCTTGCTAAGGAACCTCTGAACAGAAATCCCCCTCCCAGCAGCACAGACATCTCAGTGACATGGCAGAAAAGCTCAAACACAGAGCAGTGAAGACTTCACTTCAATTTATTGCCCAGCTGAAGTGATCAAGGCTCCAACACTGCACACAGTTCTCTCTGAAAACAGGGTCTGAAGGGCACAAAACTCACACCTCAGCTCTGCAGTGCTTGTTCAGGAATGTTACCACTCTGTTCCATCACAAGTGATGGTAAAAACAGCGTCTCCAACACCAAAAATACAACAGAGCCTCATAAAAACTGTTTAGGTACAAAGGGGGAAAGAAAAGAGATCTGTGTTGTGCACCAATCTGCTGAAGTAAAAAAGATTTGAGCATACTGATTTACAACATTGGAGAAGAATTAATCTGACTCATACAATTACTAAAGGACATTTGTCTCCATAACCCAGTAGGCAACTTCATTTTTCATCCTGTTGAACAGTATTTCCACCTTTTTTTTCTTTCCCTGGTTAACTGAATAGCCTTTTTAGTCCTATTGCTTTTTAACTGTTATTCCACTAAGAGAAAAACAGACCAAAAAAACGAAAGGCAGAAAAGTAACCCGAGCATTAAATAACCAGAATATCTGTGCAGGATATTTGCTGTGTGGGGCAGATTACTGAGGGAAGACACTGAAATCCCCTCAGCCTGATCCCTGCAGGGAAACTCGGCTGCCTTGAAGCTGAAAGACAAGGATCACAGGAGTGACAAGGGCAGTGGAAACACTGAGAAGATGCAGAAATTAGGGAATGCCAATTATCTTTGGCATGCTTTTGGAAATATAAACTCAACCTACACACGATGGGTCTTCAAGAGCACTGGAGAGGGTTTTTTTACAAGAGCATGCAGTGACAGGACAAGGGGTCATGGCTTTAAACTGAAAGAGGGCGGGTTTGGATGAGATATTTGAAGAAATGCTTTACTGCGTGGGTGGTGAGACACAGGTTTCCCAGAGAAACTGGTTTCCTGGAGAAAGCCCCATCCTTGGAAGTGTTCAATCCTGGCTGGCTGGGGCTCTGAGCAGCCCAGTCCAGTGGCAGCTTCCCCTGCCCATGGTGGAGGGGTTTAAACTGAATGATCTTTAAGGCCCCTTACAACCAAACCATTCCAAGGTCCTACAGCTTGTGTGGTTGGGGTTTTTTTCAGCCAACGGGGCTCCTCACAAAACACTTTTGTTTGGGCATGTCAGCACTACCTGGATGGGCTCACTTGTCAGTGTGAGGTGATACAGCAGCAGGAGTCTGCTGGTTTGATGGATGCCAGCAGCAGTGCCATTAAAAACTCAGCATTGACACCAGCTCACCAAGGAGAGAGGACCTTTCTTTTTCCTTTTACCCACTTCTCACCAATTTGCAGAAGAGAGGTCACTCAAACTCTCGTTCTCCAGTTGGCCTCTCCAACCAAAACATTCAGATCTTTGGTAACCTCTCAGATTTCTCAAGCTACAAGAAGAAGGAGAGAGGGGAAATCTGGGTGTTTCTTCTACCCTGGGCTCCCAAGAGCAAAGGCTCATCAGGCACAGGGAGGGTTTCCATGGGCAGCACTGAATCAGGGCAACTCCTCTGATTTTTAAGAATATTCTGTCATTAAAGGGATATTGATGTGTCAATATGTATCTGTGCATGTACTTATGCTCATCCCCAAATTCCTCCCAAAACTTCCTCCAAATCCTGGAAATTCACCCCAAATCCCAGGAATTTCACTCTAAATCCTGGGATTTTGCCCTAAATCCCGGGACATTCACTCTAAATCCTGGAACTTTCACTCTAAATCCTGGAATTTTGCTCTAAATCTTGGAATTTCACCCCAAATCCTGGGATTTTTTTTCTCTAATTCCTGGGAATTTTGCTCTAAATGCACTGCAGAAAATGGCAAAGTGCTGAGGAACAGGTGAGTGTCTCCTCACGTGTGATCTTCTCTGGGCAAAACAAACACACTGGCTGGCTTCAAGCTGCAGATATTGGCAAGTTAATTATCTCCAGCAACTTAATTATTGCTGCTGTTCCTATTATTTTCCACTCATCATCTCTCCTGCAACGATTCACTGGCTTCCTTGGAGAAAGAAATGTGTCTGTGGGTAATGATTTCACTGCTTTTCCTCCTCTGCCCGCCTCTCCGTCGCTCTTTTATATTGAATAATCATTTATGTGGTAGTTTAATTAGCTAATTATGAACGTGTTTGGGTGCTTTAAGGAGGAAGAATCATGGTTTACTTGTTAGTAATTAAGTGGGTCCCGTTGGATTTTTGGTGTTGGGAAATTTACAAGTATTATTTTTTTTTTCTGCGTGGCACCACCAAATATTAAAAACGTAATTATTCGCTTATATCTTGGTAGGCTGAAAGGAGAAGTAAATTTCCATGACTGTAGGCTTTGTCTTCGGGTGGATTATTATTAGTATAACTAATCTGGATTTGCTCATTAGGATGCAGAAAGAGCAGACAAGAAAGGACAAGCTATGGACAGACAGACCCGCTGCGTTCTGGCCTGGCACAACACCCAGTTCACCTGCCTGCCACCACAGCCAGCACAAACAGCTGCCAATTCCCTCCTCTCCCATCAAAGCTGGAGGCAAAGGAAGCATCTCAGTGGTCCATGAGGTTCAGATAACCCCAGGAAGGTTTTGGAAAGCACGGAGTGTGAAGAAGGTCTGAAGGAACTCATGCAAGCCTGGCCATGGATTCCCTGGAATATTGGTAACAAATTCCCAGGGCCAGGTGGGCCATGGTGACCCACAAATATTGGTGACAAATTCCCAGGGCCAGGTGGGCATTGGTGTCCCAGGAATATTGGTGACAAATTCCCAGGGTCAGGTGGGCCATGGTGTCCCTGGAATATTGGTGACAAATTCCCAGGGCCAGGTGGGCCATGGTGTCCCTGGAATATTGGTGACAAATTCCCAGGGCCAGGTGCCACCTGTGGCTCTCATCCTCCCCTGCCCGTGGGGGACACCACGGAAGGAAATGAACAATGCAGAAACAACTCAGCCTGAAGGCTTTGGGCTCCTCATTTCACTGCATTTGAGAAACAAATCACTCAGACACTGCAGCTTGACTGAGCACGCTTCCAAGAGCTCCCCTAAGAGCTTCAGGGGCAGCTGGGAAGACTTTTTAGTCTTTGGTAGTGCAAAATGAGGAGCAAAACATGCAGTGCACTGTCTCAGGGTGGGAGAAACGCCACATTCCCACCAGTCTGCTTTGTGGGGCAGCACGTGGAAAGGAGGGATGCCTGTGAGGAGATCCATCCTCCTGTCCCTCCTATGGAAGGAGGAGATCTGCACTTCAGTTCCCTCCCAAAGGCTGACTTCATTTCAGAAATGAAAAATGGTTTTCAGCAGCACTGCATCCAGCATGATTACTGGGTAAGAAGGGTAAACAAACCAACCTGCCTCGTAACGTGCCCCGTTTTGTTCCTTTCCCAGCAGATTTTAGGGTAAATCATACACCTGCTCTTCCACGCTCCATTTTGCACTTTCTGCTATACTGCTGGTTGCTCTTTTCAGATGATTGTTTTTCTTTCTAAGAACTCTGAATCTGTTTCAAACCAGGACATACTATAAAGAACAGCACTTAAATTCACAAACCCTGAATTTGCCTTAAAAGGGCCTAATAAGAACAGCAGAACTGTGTTTGTAGACGTTTTTCTTTGATTTATAATTTCTGAGGCACTACTACACATTTGCAGACTGCAAAAACTATGCAGGCTAGAATGTTAATGTTTTTACAACTAAAGCTGAAAGCAGTGTAACTGCAGAGGACTGGGCCACCACAAAACAATCATCTGCTGTGAAACTGTTGCTGTTGGACACGAAAAACTGACACAAACTTTAAGATGTAGAATGCTGAATAATAATTTATTAAAACCAATGAAGTCTCTTTTATAGAGTGATAGGATAGAGATGGGCCTAAGTAGTCCTTGATTAACACACCATCACCATGATGGGGTAATTAAAACCAACACTTTTCTAGATGTACACAAGATAACAAACACTAGATGTGCAGATTTGTTTAAATCTTTTCTTCAGGTTGTTTTGAGAAAAATTATCTCTTGAAAGCTCCACTGCAGCTGAGAAAACCAGCTGCAGCCTCTAGGAAAAGACCAAAATGAGACCCCCAAAACTCGAGGTAAAAACCCAGGATTTAACAAGATATGCAGATCAGACTGTGTGTGCAAGCCACAGCCACTGCAGCACTCCAGAACCCACCCACACCCAACTCCCTCTTACAAAGGTCCCCAAAGTGAACCCCACCTTGCAATGTGAACTGAAGGTCACTGGAGATGGGCCCTGGAGTCCAGGACCTGGGCTAAAGGTAACCTGCCATCAGCTCCCTCCTGCCTTGGCCTGAGGCCACTGGCACAGCATTCCAGGGAATTTCAAGTGCCTTGGTGTCATGTGAGAGGAAAGCTGCCCACAGGTATTCATCCACTGCAGCTCCCAGCTTATCAGTGACATGTGTGCAGTGAAATTAGCTGGACACCATGCCCTCACACCATTTCCCCACAAGTATGATTGTTTTTTAAATTAGAGCAGAGTTACAAACAGAGCAGAACCCAGTCCAGCATTTCGTTGCTAATTAATAACTTGCCTGTATGAACATTTGATTGCCTGAACACTTTAAAACTCTAGTTTATATAATTTTCATAATCTAATTGTTAATTATCAATAATGGTTCTTCCCTCAGTCATATGACCCATCTGAATACAAAAGTATTAAATATTAACACTTTTTCAAACACCTTGAGGTCACAGATCACCAAGACCCACAGCACTGTGCCAAGGATGTGAAATACACGTGTGATCCAAGAATTTGGAGCTCTGTTCCCTCCAGGGCTGGCCAGACTGCAGAGCCACAGACAACTGCTGCCAGCTTGCAGCTGGAGCTTCGTTCACAGCTGGGGCAAAATCCTCCAAAATTTCAGATTCCTTGGACTCAGATAATGACACTTGTCATTATTCCTTGGACTCAAATAATGACATATATCATATTATCATATGAATATTATCATTATTCCTTGGACTCAAATAATGATATATATCATATTATCATATGAGTATTATCGTTATTCCTTGGACTCAAATAATGACACTTGTCTTGTGCAGAGCCCCTGATGCAGGCTCGCTGCATTTGAAGTCAGCACTGTTTTAAAAAGATGACTCTGGAACCAGAGAAAATGTTGTAAACTCTCAGCAATGTGTGTCTATCATCAAGAGCCAAGAAGACTCTTAAGTGTCATGATGTAAACTCACAAAGCCCCACCTTCAGTAGAAAAATTTCTCAGTATGTCCAATCAATTCAGGCACAGTGTCCCTCACGTTTCAGCCCAGGTATCACAGTCATTATCACCCCAGAGTTCTCTTACATTTGATTTTTTGCAGGTAATAACTGGCCACCAAGGATAGAGAACAAATGCCACAGTTGCCCATGAAGGATTGTTTTCCAGCCCCAAAACCACAACAGAAGATCCTGCTGAGCACAGAGGCCCCACAACTGCTATGTAAAACTCAGATTTCTGCTCCTATTGTTGACAAAGTGGAGGGGAGAACGAGGCAGAGCAAGGTAACAAAAATGCCTTCAGAGATATCAGAGGAACAAAGAAGAGATTTCCTCTATTTTTCACCTCTGGCCTTGAAGGAACCCCCTTTTTCTCAGCTGATGGTTAATACCACACAGAGACACATCTTATTAAGGCAGAAGCAAAGCTACAATTAGCCCAGAGAGAAAAATCAGAATAATTGTAACAGTGGTAGTTGAAGAAACAGGGCTGGGCTCTGCAGGGTATTCTCCCCTGCAATACTTTTATTATGCTCACATTGTGCAGATGGAACTTCCACTCTTTGATTTCCAAGCCTCTTCTCCAACCCAGCTTCACAATTAGAATGATTCCTAATGCTTCAACCACCGTTTTATTTGTTAAATATTACTGGTTTTTACTCTATCTCCTCTCTCCAAACCAGCTTCCAAACCCAAGGAGTTCTCTTTTGAGTCTTTTGGGAATATGCTGCAAAAGTGCTGCAGTTTTCTGCACCAGGAAATCAACCCTTTTTTATCCAGGGCTTAGGAAAAAAGTCTACTAGAATAGGATCAGAGAAGTTTCAAACCAGGGTTGGAAAGGGAGTAGAGCTCCATCCCCAGAGTATGCAAAGCAGAAACGAGACTGAAAAGTGAAGCAGGCTCAGATAAAGTCCCCTTGCTTCAGTTTACGCAATCCCACACTGCCAGGGAAGATCTCTGTGCTGCCCAAGATTGCATCTTTGCCCCAGGTTTATCAGTTGGAGCAGGGATGGAGGCAGCACCAGGATGAGCAGGACCCAAACAAACAGGAGTGGCTTTGCTGCTGCAGGGGGGCTGCAGTCAGGGCAGGTGGAAGAGCAGCCTGGAGGCAGCACACAAGGCTCAGGCACTGGGCTCTCATTCAGAGAGCAGTGCACACACCTCAGCCCCCTGGTTCCCCCCTGATCCCAGATTTCCTGCCCAGGGAAGGACTGCCTGCATCAGGCACAGCCCTTGGAAGCAGCCAGGAAACACTGAGAGCCAAGCAGGGCAAAGCACACTCGGACCTCACTGCTTGTGTGCAGCTGGAGTGAACACAAGGCTGGATGTGCAATGTCCTGAGGGCTGGGATTCTGCCCAGTGCACCTCCCTTCTCCTGCCATTCCCAGGAGAACAAGAGTCCTCAGGGTCAAGGCTTGTTGTGCAGTCTGGAGAAATGGTTACCCCCGGGAATATTTCTCTTCACTAATGCGTGCTTAGAACTCGTTATTTGGGGTTATTCTAAGTGGAAAACACACGAAGCTGCAGATGAAGCCTGTTCTATGTACAGATTGTGTTAATATACAATTTGTTTTCATGTACAGATGCAAACAGTAGTTTGCAGATAAGTGCATTGATCTTTTCCTTCTGAGGCCTGCTCTTCAAAGACTGCAGGAATTGGGTCTGGAGAAGACAAGTGAAATTCTCCAAGGTGGGCAGCAGGAGCACTTCAACATTTTAACCAGTCTCAGGTACATGCACCTCACAGGTTGTACAAAAAGGACATCAGACCATCAAAGATGCAGCTGACAGTCACAAATTGACAGTAAATCCATTTAATTGGGGACCTTAAGATTCTGGAATTGGGGAAAGTTGCACAACTAGCCACTGTCATTTGGAAACTGCTGCTCCTGGATTGGAAGGAGATTAAAAAGGGGTCAAGCTCAGTTTTTGGGTTTGGCCTCTCCAAGATGGGCTGTTCTGGACACTCAGTCACCAAGTAGGCACCCACATTAACTGTCTCACCAGCTTCAGGGGGTGCTTTGGTGGCCCCCACTGGGGAAAATTGTGTCTTGGGGGATCTGGAGCCTCTGGGGTTGATGAGTTCCCTCCCTCAGGTGGCTGGGCACAAGCAGATGTCTGTTCTCTCTGAAATCCCAAACATGCACACTGGCACCAATATTCTTACTAGGCAGCTGAAAGATTATTTCTAATCCCCCATCTTATCATCACAGGTGCTGATGACACGGAGTGACCCACACAGAGAGTGGCTTGCTCCTCCTCAACCCCCACCTACGTCAGCAGGAGGAAGGACAGAGTGACTGAGTGCAAGGACAGCAAAATGCAACACCCAAAATCTCCAGCTTTAGACCAAAAAGGTAGAGCCTGGAGGGAGGGAGCTCAGGTGATCTGAACAGAGCAGCACAAAGCAGAGACAACCTGGACGTCCCTCTGGCTCATTGCTGATGCAACAGCAATTCAATCCTGGGAAAGCTCCCAGGCAGGGCTCACAGCAAGGGCCAGCAGAGCCCAGCAGCTGCCCTGGCAGAACAGCCTGGCACTCTGCTCTCCTTGTGCTGTCCCGAGGTGGCTGGGTGAACACAGCCAGTCTCGGTAGCAGAGGGAATTTTCTCAGCACTCCTCAAACAAATCCAGGACCTTCCATGAGCCAAGATGTTTAACCTGACCCAAAGGCAGTGTGTGACCTTCTCCTTCATGATTCACCCGAGACAGCCTGGACTGACAGGGGAAGGTTCCAGGTCAGCCTTTAGGTAGTGCAGACCTGGACTGACAGGGGAAGGTTCCAGGTCAGCCTTTAGGTAGTGCAGACCCAGCAGCTGCTTGAGCAGAGTTAGGAGCACTTGGGAAAGCATCAGTCACCCCTCCTCCCCAAATCCTGGCTGCCACCATGGTACAGGGGCACAGGCATGGGAGGTAGCACAGGAACAAAACCAAGGTCTGAAACGTGGTTCCACACGACCAGAATGGAATGAGACACGTGTGGATGTATCAGTCCTGAGGGTTTCCAGCACTTCTCACAACGGCTTACACATAATGGGTGAGACGGCTGATCAGAGTGATTGGAAAAGCAGAAAGGTTTTAATAAAAATAGAAAATCACAAACAACACAGAAACAAAAGAAAAGCCGAGCACAGGTGTCAGAGCTGTCTCTGACACCTTGCTAAGACACCTTGAAAAGCCCTGACCTCCTCTCTGCTCTCCCTTATCTCCCTAATGACCAAGGACTGCTCCATTGGCAGCTGCCAACAGAAACAGGTCCTGGTTTTGGGGACAGCCAGAAGGTCCAACAGGTGCTCCTGTGCTGGCACTGGGCCAACCACAGTGACAGAGACATGGAAAGTTCTGGTGCTTCCCCATCCAAGTCAGAGGTGTCACTGAACCCTTTTCCTCATGTGGAAACGTTTGCTCAGGTGTGGGGGTGCATTCCTACAAAGGTCCTTTTGCTTGGAGATCATCTCATTGATCTGCTTCCTCTTTGCCCCCTCTGCCCCTCCCACAGCATCTCACAGCCTCACTACGACATCCTTGTCTGTGGCTCCAGCCAGCTGGGAGAGCCACCCAGCATCTCCCTCCTTCAGTGACTCCGTGCAAGCCACAGCTCAGGGAAATGTGTGTGTGGGGCAGGCAAAGCTGGGGACGGTGGGAAAAGGGTGAGAAATCAAACAACCAGGGAAATCCACTTGTCAGTGCACAAACAGCAGGAAGAACAACTTCTTTCTGTCCTGGAGCTTGAGCCAAGTGAAACCCAGGGAAGTAGGGGCTCCTTCCATCAGTGGGAATTCAGCAGGGGTTAAAAGTTCAGCAGGAGAGAACACCAATATGAACTAGATAAATCTCTTAGGATTGCAGTAATAGGAACAATACTATAAAATTAGAGATACCAGCAGGTGAAAAATGTACTCAGAAAAACACAGGCCAGCAAAAAATGAGACCAAGGTATTCTGGTTCCTGGCTGAGGAGAGCTAACTGGGTCAGAGCCATCTAAAGATATTCTTTATGTGGCTCTCTTATCTACCTTCACTTGAGAAAGAATTCCTGCTGTACCTGTAGTAATGGAAGACAAAGATATGCTAAGAAAGAGTTCTCTTTGCCCCAAAATTTATCATCATGATATCAGACTTTATTTTGCTCCTCTAGTTTATTTTTACAAGCCTTCCTAGGTCATTAAGGTACTGATATTTGTCCTAAGCAGAGATTTAAAGAACTAATGTCAACAGAAAGCTTCACTCACAGTTTTGTGATTATATTTAATAAACAAAATTAAGGATTACAAAGTAAAACAAATCTTATTTTTCTCATTTGCAGGAGACAGACCTTGCAAAAAACCCTGTCCCGCTTGGGGGAAAGAGAATAAAACATTAAATGTAAGTATGAATATTAGAGGAGGGAAGAAAACAAAGTATATTCATGTTCTGCAATGGGAGAATTCAAAGAGCAATTTTGGTCAAGATGACGAAGGTTTGAACACATTCTAAAAGCACAAGCCAAGTAGAAAGTTATGAGAAAGCAAAACTTGCAGTGTCTGAAATTACAAATCTCGGGATCATAACACTGACTCTTTGCAAGGTTTCACCTCAGTCCCCACGCTAGAAAAGGAAAGAGGAAAATGGCATGAGGCAAGTGAGTGTTTGGGAGGATAAAAGATCCTCTCTGTGACGAATGGAAGTTGAAAAAGGCAAAAATGAGCTGTGGGCCCCTCACAAAGGGAGGAAACCCTGGAGCCCTGGCACAGACAAAGGGAACAACGAGGCTTCTGAAGGAAACCAGGGATGCAAAACTACAGACACAAGAGGCAGAGGTGCACAAAGATGCACGGGGCAGGAAGGGAATGATGCCCCAGGACATGGACAGGTAACACAGGAGGCTCAAGTGCCTGGAAACCCCTTCAGGTGCAAATGCATTTGCACACCTGCAAAGCACAAGCTGTGGAGCTGCACTGATGAGCACTCTGGTTTGTTCTGTTTGGCAGCAAACTGGAACAGACGAAAACAAGAAGTCTAAAAGCAAAGAGGAACAACGATGCCCAGGACAGGGAGGGGATCTCAGCAGGGAACACCGGGAGATGTGCTGCCAGGAGAACTCAGGGAGGGAGGGGGCTCCAGACCACCCACCCAGAGGCCAGGACAGAGGTCTGTGCTGCAATCTTCTCTGCTCCCCAGTACCCACAGAAGAATATGTCAGGCTGGCAACACACAGATGGAGAAGCTCCTTTGTGCATAAGGAGAACTGCAATGGTTCCCAGCAAAAGCAGAGCATACAAAGGGTGTGGAAATCCTTTGTAGCTCCCTGTGCACATCTTCAAAGGCCAGAGAGGTGCTGAGCTTTCTCACCAGAGGGTATATTCTGTTCTGGAGGGAGGTCAACTGCTTAATGCAAGCTAATTAAGACAGAAGACCCCATCTTCATTCTATTATTGACATGACTTTCCTCTTACTCGTGATCACAGTCCTGTAGCAAAGAGAGGAGCAGCTTATACACGTGACTGGGATTAAGAAATGTGTTTAGTGTACTCTAAGTGCCTGTAATGAAATTTAGTGTCCAAGGGAAGAGACTGCACTTTGTGACCAGACAATTCTCTGCAGACCACATAAAACACAAACCTAGGGTTTGCAGGCCACAGGCAGCCAGCTCTAACCTACAGGATGATGGAACAAATTTTTCAGCTGCACTAGTTACTACAGGATAGAGACTGCCAGAAAAACCTGAGTGTCTTTTACAGAATTGAACAATTTGTGGCTGTAGGGAGTATGGAATACATGATGTATCTGAAGCACAAGCATTTGACAAAGCATCTCAGGAAACATTACTCACAGAATTAATTTGCTTGGATCTCGATGGGAACAAAATCAAGCAAAGCCAGAGCAGGCTGAATGACAGTCAGCAAAATCTCTTTTGGCTCTACACCAAGTTTGCACACTTAGCTTACTGGAATATTATACAAAAGTATGTTAGTCCATACTTTTTACCTAACATCTTCACCACTGCTCCAGAAAAAGTGAAGGGTCTAATAAGAAAGAATGGCATGGTTATAAACCAAAAACAAACAAACAAACTAACCAAAACAAAACCTAAAAACCAAAAAGCCAAACCAACCAACCAACCACAAAACAAAACAAAACAAAAACAAAAAACAACCCAAAAGTAAAAAAAAGTTAGAAAACTTAGATCAGAAATCAGAAAGTTAGGAGAAAGTAGATTTAAAGGCTGGAATGAGAGCTGGAAGCCCCAGGCACGTGAGCACAGCAAGTGGCAGGGTTCAGACAGGCCTCTCCTCCAAATTCAACCCACCAGATTTGCTCTACATGCACAATTTATTTGCACAGGTACAACTGGAGCCATTGCAAGCTGTGAGTGCTGGCTGCCCAGAAACAAAGCTCTGTTTTACAAGGTATTCTGTTTACATGGGAAATCCTGCAATAAACAGAATATCTGGGAATTCCCTCATTGATTCAGGGATCTTTTGACCTCCTCACAGTCCCATGAATTGAAATGGTTTTGCAAGACTCTGTCCCTCCTTCCAGAACACTCAGGGATATTTCATTCACTTTGAGACAGCTCATTAATTTAAACAAAAATGGAGCTCAAGCAGTAGCAGAAGAGAAACAAGAACATCTGGGGGCTGATTTAAAAGATGTTAAGAAAATGAAATATGCAGACCTTGGCTCAAAGACAACGAAGGAAAAAGAATACAACCAGAAATGACAAATACTTGAAGGCTATAAACACCAAGAAAGGAGAGGAATTTTGGGTTGTGCAAGAAGTAGTAAATCTATGAGTAATGACATTAAATTATGAAAAGATAAACGTCCATTGAAACAGCAATTTGTCTTTACAAGTAGTCCTAGTATGATATCAAGCAGTCTTCCAACAGCAAGTTCAAAAGATCCATTGCTAAGGGTATTTAGAAAGATTTTGGACAAATAACTGAAAGTGCTCTAAAAGGAAAATATTCCATATTAGGAGCCAGAGAAGTTTCATGATTTAGTAAGTTTTTTCCTTACTCTGACTTCTCTGAATATCTATTTTGAAACAAGCCATTAGCATAAGGTTTTCTAGCTCATGGAGACAGCAAAAGCCAATTTGTCTTCTCTTGCTCAAGAGGTCCCACAAATTACACAAGTATTACACATCACTTACTGAACACTGCTTGACATCACTGCATCTCAACTGGTGTAACCCGTTTAAAAGGAGGGACTGAGGAAAAGATAAATATGCAGACCTTGGCAAAGACACAAAGGGGGAGAACTCAACAGAGATCTCTCTTATAGGATTTAAACCACAAGGAATCAGATACAAAAACACCCTCAAGAAATGGCAGTGTAAATGACATCCTCAGAGCCCAGAGCCAGGCAATGGTGAAGCCAAGAACTGAGTCCAGGGGTGTCCTGAGGATGGGCACTCTGGATTCCCTGCTTAAACCAAACATGTACCTGCTTATGTCATGACTAAAGGCTCATTCCCTCTAAAAAAAAAGCACTTTTGGTAAATCTAAGCTCATCTAAGAGGTACCAAGAAGCCTGCCAGCAATCACAGAAAACGAAAGGTGCTCAGCTCAAACCAGGCACGTGGTGCAATGGACAGGTTTAGATGTATTAATGGAGTGTGACAACAGAAGCACAAACATTTTTACATTAAAGTCACTAACAGCACTTTCCACAGATCACAGAATATTCTGAGTTGGAAGGGACCCACAAGGATCTTTCAAATGAATGGGACTTACAGCCTGAGGGTCAAAAGTAAAAGAACTGCACCTGTTACACATGGCCAAGTTTGACTCCACAAATCATGTTCTCGTTCAGGCATTGAAATATTTGGGTGACTTTTATAGCTACTGGGGAACTGAAGAGAGACCTTTCTGACCTTAAATGATGTAATTACTTTGTAGTTCTGAAAACAGACTCAATGCAACTAAAAAGCCCTTCCCAAACTTTAGTCTCAGAGAGAAGAAACAGCAATGCTTGTTTGTTTATGTAGCTGAACACCAACCACGTCCCTTTCTGCTAAAGGTTGTCTTGTCAGTGCTGGCAACGGCTGCAGATAATCCAGGCAGCTAGGCTTGGAAATCTTCTTTCAAAGCCTAATGATTAATCAAGTCTGGGTTTGTAGTATTAGTCCTGTCAGGGGTCACAGGCAGCCTGATGAGAAGAGTCCAATCCCTCGGAAATTAATCCAAGTCCTTCTAAAGGGATGAAGCAATCTCATCACCAGTGGAAAGGGACAGCAGCAGCTGTAGGTTACTGCTCACTGCTGAACTGCAGGGCAGCAGCTGGATGCCACTGGATCACTTTGCAGTGGCCTGCAGCTCTCATGCAGTGGCTCAGACCTCTGCTGAGGGGCTGCAGCTATGGCTGTTCCCAGCCTAGGGCAGAGAGGATTTACTGCAGGATCCCAAGCAAACAGGGGGCAGGGCAGACAGGATCCCACTGCAATCTCCTTTAGGAAATCAAACTTGGTGGCTGCATCCCTGACAGCAGAGGGATGCTGGGTCCGTGCTGCAGGTGGGTACCCGGCACAGCGACTGCCTGCTCGCAGGGTGGCACGGGCACTGCCACCAGCTGAGGCTTTCTGAGATGTCAGAACACCAGGGAGGGGACAGTGCCACTCCTCCACGCCTGGGAGATGGGGGCACTGCCATCTCAGGGGCAGTCAGGGCTCCTGGCTGCCCTGAGGTCTCAGGGGAACGTGTGGATGCTCTGGCTGAACCGTGCTGCACTTTCCAGAGCCCATCTCTGCTCTGAGAGCTGAGAGCTCCCACTGGAAGCAGCTCTGGGCTTGAGCCTGAAGGTTTTCTGGTCTCTGCAAAACCTGCCTTTTCCTTCAGTTTAGGACTTAGAGTGAAGCTGAAAGGATGGGGAGTGAGGGAGAAGCATTGCTTACAGCTATTGCATCAAACAAAGAGAAAAAGGAGCACTGAGGTGCTGGAGTCACAAACACACAGAGCCCAGGGCTGCTGATGGCTGTGCCACACAGCCTGGCAGCTGCTGCTCTTTATCTTGTGCCCATCCTCAGTGTCCCCACCACTGCACGTGCAGCCACACACATCCTTCACAAGGCCACGGGAGCAGGCAGCCCCCACCCTGTGAGCCTGACAGACAGACAGACAGACAGACAGACATCACTGCTTGTTTCCTTTCTCTGACCCCACCCTGTGTGCCTGACAGACTAACAGACAGACATCACTGCTTGTTTCCTCACTCTGACCCCACCCTGTGTGCCTGACAGACTAACAGACATCACTGCTTCTTTCCTTTCTCTGACCCCACCCCCTGTGTGCCTGACAGACAGACAGACATCACTGCTTGTTTCCTTACTCTGACCCCACCCTGTGTGCCTGACAGACAGACAGACAGACATCACTGCTTCTTTCCTTTCTCTGACCCCACCCCCTGTGTGCCTGACAGACAGACAGACATCACTGCTTCTTTCCTTACTCTGAACTCCCATGAGCCTGACAGACAGACAGACAGACAGACATCACTGCTTGTTTCCTTACTCTGACCCCACCCTGTGTGCCTGACAGACAGACAGACAGACAGACAGACAGACATCACTGCTTTTTTCCTTACTCTGATCCCCCCCATGAGCCTGACAGACAGACAGACATCACTGCTTGTTTCCTTACTCTGATCCCTTATGTGTGCCTGACAGACAGACAGACGCCACTGCTTTTTTCTTTACTCTGACCCCACCCTGTGAGCCTGACAGACAGACAGACAGACAGACATCACTGCTCCTCTCCCATGCAGCTGCTCCGAGGTGAGCCTGCTGCAAAGGCACAGCCCCAGGAACCTCCCTCCAGGGCAGACCCCAGTGCCAGAGCCAGGCTCCAGCTCACTTGGGGCTGCCTGCCTGGGTGCAGCCCAGGGCCACTGCAGGCAGCAGGCAGGGGACCACACTGGTGACAGAAAGGCAGGGGTGGCCGTGGCTCTGAGATGAGCTCTGTGTGCAGAGCACAGCCCCTCTCACCTGGGTGCAGCACTGGAATGCAAGGAGAAGCTGGAGGCTCTGGCTGGCAGGCAGGGAGGATGGAAGTCACTGTGTTTGTCACTCTCTGCAAGGGCACTGGGACAGGCCTGGGCTGGGCTGTAGCATGGCTTGGGTTGCAATGCAAACCCAAAGTGTGGATTCNCCCTGGGAGATGCTGCCCCCAGGGGAGAGCCCAGCATTCCTGCCTGGATCAAACCTGGGGTTCAGAGCTCAGCCCAGCCTGTGTGCACGGCATTCCCAGAGGAACCAGAGCCATCTCAGCACCCCTGGGCCTTCAGAGGAAACTCCACCTGCTCCAGGATCCTCTCTGCCCCAACAGAGCCACAGCTGGCACTGCAGGAGGGCTGGGCTGGGCTGCTCCCAACACCCTGAGCAACAGGGTCAGGTTGACTCTCTCAGTGGTTTTTTTGTTAATTTGTTTTTTTTTTGTTACTACTACATTTTTATTTTAAATATTCCTAGTAAAGAACTGTTATTCCCATACCTTTGCCTGGAAGCCCCTTAATTTCAAAATTACAATAATTTGCAGGGAGGGTGTTTACATTCTCCATTCCAAGGGAAGCTCCAGCTTTCCCTGACAGACACCTGTCTGTCCAAACCAAGACAAGCCCTGAGTGCACTCCTGTGTCCCACTTGTCTTTTCCTTCTCTCCTCCCCACCAATGCAGCACTGCACAGCTCAAGGCAGTCAGCAGGGCAAAAACATGAAGTATCACTAAACACAACAGCCTTTTTAATGAAAAAGCTGAAAAAGACTCAAGCCTTGGCCAAAACATGAATCACCAGAAAACTGCACTTGCAGAGATCCCCATAAAAGGAAATGTAAATAATCATCCCAAGCCCCCTGCACATTCAGACACCCTTGTGCCCATGTGTATGCCAGCTGTGCTGGGTTGAGTGCCTGTGTGGGTATTGTTGTGCACAAACGTGCCCGTGCCTGGAAAGCAGGAAGAGAAAAAAAAATCAGAGAAGAACACAAGAATAATTTCAGACAGGAGAGCTGGAGCAGGAAATCTGCAATAGCACAATATTCAGGCTGGGTCTGTGGGTCTCAAAGAAAGGCTGGAGAAGTCAAGCTCAGACGCAGCAGGTTTCTCTGTGAGTGCAGTGCACTGCCCAAAGCTGTCGTGTCTGAGCTGTGCTGACCCC
>WAAE01026481.1:0-17282 GCA_013400495.1 Nicator chloris
AAAAAAAAGAAAAAAAGAAAACACCCAACAATAAAAAACACAGGAAAATAAAAGAGATTCCCAAAATTCTAAGTCAGGGGAACTGCCCATGATTATACTTTTGTTCAGGCAATGAGCAAATGAAATGGTAAAACAGGCACTGAGTCACATACACAAAGATTTTCTTATGCTTCTTATAAATTATTTAACAGGTGAAACAAAACCTGCTACATATTGAAGGGAGATGGACAACAAGCTAAGCTCCTGGCAGCATTGTTGGGAATGAAAGAATAGAAGGAGCTGATAAACAGATGCATTATGAATTTAAACAGGTCACAAGAAGTTCCTGAAGTGGGAAATGTTCTTCTCAAGGACTTTTTCAAATTATTCTACTGTAATAATTATGCTCATCCCCCCTTTTTTAAAAAAAAAAAAAGCTTTTCTTTTTGAGAGAAAGGAAATAAAAAGGTAAGGCTGAATAGAATCTTTTCTTAACAAATTAAGTGTCTGCATATTTTTCCTAAGATCGCTGCAAACTGTGTTCTTTCGTTTCTTCTGCCAAATCTTTGGAAAAGAAGAATTAAAAGCAAAATTCAGTTTTTGTGAAATCCAAATGCTAAGAAATATAGATAACACATAGGTCATCTCAGGTATAATGAATCACTGTGAATCAGTGACAAAAACCACTTTTTAGAATGAACAGCATAATGGGCTAGGAACAAAAGAATTCCAGTAGTTGCTAATTTTGCTTCCAAAAGTCATTGTTTCAGCCTCTCAAGAAAATGTTAATTGCTGTGAGAGCAATTCAAAGATACATTTAGAATCCTATTCTGCACTAGAAAAAAAATATTCATTAGAGCAGATGTAAGCACAAGTTTCAGATAGTTCCAAGTAAATGATTACTTGCTGTACTGCATAAGCATAATGCATCTTAACTTAGAACAAGTAAGTGAAATTCAGTAGAATTGGAGAAAAATTTTAAGAAAGCAAACCACACAGAACTGGCCAGTTTGAGGAAATCTCATCCTAAAGGACAATATCAAGTTCCCAAGTCACAGTAGAAATACAAGAGTAAATAATTACCAATAACAGTGGTTTTTGTCTATCTGCTCAGTACAAAGATGTTCCAAAGTCAAAAAAATAATTTTGAATTTTAGGAATCTTGTCTATTGATTTTTATACTCAGTAGAAAACTGTAGGTACAGAAATGGGGGAAAAATGACATTATGTATTGAGTCTTTTCAAGATACAAAACCTTTAGAGCAAATGTTATTGCAAGCATGATACAAGAGGACTCTCAAGAACCTGTTTCTGAAATTACATATTTCAGAAAGTGTTCAGGAGGATTTTAATGCCAAGGGAATGTAAGAAATCAAGATAAAGAAAATTTGGAATTAGATGAAGAATAAAATGAACTAAAATAGTATATATATAAATATAAAAGTATACCAAATATTTTTAATTTGATGAGGATGAAAAAATTGCCCAGCTATTTTACTATAGTCCCTACTGAACTCTATGGCAGGATAAAATCAGAAAACATCGACACACATTTCATACATAACTGAGATCACAAGGTAGTCCCACATCTCCAGGAGGAATAGAGCACTTTTGCTTAATTCTTTTTTTTTCCTTTTCCATAACTTTACAGGGGCATGGAGTTGCAGTTCACGTACAAAATCTGACTGATTTATACAAGTTTAAAGATAATCTGTCCTTTTTTTCATTTTTGGTTCTGATTCTTGTTCTCCACTGGGACATCCAGAAGTTCTTTATGACCTGCTAGCAGCTACTCATTATTTTAATTTTTTTTTTTTAAATAAACTTTTGGAAAGCAAGAATATTTGCAATTTTGATAAAACTGAAACACATCAAATTTCTGTGAGTATATTTACAGTTAGAAACATACAAAGTTGCCATTTTTTAGGCACAGTGTGCGAGAGAAATAATGGTTATTGTTTTTCCATATTAGGAATAATTTTCTTGTAGATTGTACCTGACGGTTAAGCAGGTACCAAACAAGGTATTTTATTCCTGGTGTTCTGCCCATGTAGAGTTGGTGTTTATTGAAGTGAAGGTTTCAGTATAAGCTCAGACTCATTAATCTCTTTTCTTCTGAGCTGATTATACCCATAAAGTCTCTAATACTCAGGGACCTCCTGCCCTTGTTAATTTCAATCAAAAGAGTGAATGGGCTCAAAACTGTAAGGAAAAAGACACCTAGACACACAGACAGGAAGAGAAAGCACAATTATGTAAGCCTTAGCTCTCTCTCGTTAGGGAGGCACATTCAAAATCATCTCTTGACTGGAAATTTTAACAGGAAGGATTTCTTTATAGCTAATAACTAGTTGGGTTTGTTATCTTTTTACTGCCATTTGGTTTGGTGATTAGTGTAGGAATATTCCAGTGAGGAAATGTTGCTCACAAGAATAAAAATGTGTTGGACCAGTCTAAGAAAACATGCTAATTCCTTTGGGCACACCGATGTTATCAACATCAACACCACCGACCTGAGACAGAGCTTACTTGCTACTTATCATTTCTGAATCTGTTGTGCAACAGGCTGTTACAACCTGACTCTGCCCAGATGTTCAATGTTACGCAGTTGGAGCAAGCAGCGTGCACCTTGCACAAGTAATTTATGCACACACAGATCCGACCTACTTGAGCATTGTATAGTAAACACTGATGACTCTCAGTGGCATCATGGGCCAAAGCCATTAAGAGAATGGCTATGAAATCATCTGGCTAATACATTTTTTTCCATTTTCACATGAAAATATTTCTGAAGGCCCTTCTCAAATGGGGCTATGATCGGCTTTCCATTATTTTGTTGTTTGTTTGTTTGTTTTTGTTAAGTGTATGGCAAAGAATACTGGACCAGAACGCTGTGGAATACCTATCACAATTTTATTCAAAATACAGTCTAAGCACTTAGCAGAGTTTGTTTTATGATACCAACTGGTGTAAGAAATACAATTTTATATACATTATTTTAGAGATACAGACTCCAAAAAATTGCTAAAGTACTATATGGAAAAACCTAACAAACAATATCAAGCCCATAAGCAAGGTGTTTTACATCTTATATAAACAGGATAATATTTTTATATTTCAGGGGACAATTTGATTTTGAGTCATTACAAAGGATCATTCAGTTTAGATTATGAAGTTTCAACTGGAGCTAAGGTTTTCAAAGCTTCATTTTTGTTGGTTTTAGTTGTACTATATTCAGGTGCCTCACTTCTGATTAAGACATCAAAATATTAACAAAGATATCTTTGTTAAGGATTTTAGTACTTTGAGAGTTCCTGACATTCTTTGCTGGTGCTGAAAATCCTGCCACAGTTCCAAGCCAGATGTTGACATGAATTCCTGAGATATTCTGGAAAGTGTTTATATAATCCATCTGCATCAGAATGAGTGGATCATTTAATCAATTAGAGCAGGGCATGTAATTGATAAAATTTTGTCAGCTTCTGAGGTGGTTCAGTTTCAGGGGAAGATTAGAGCAATAGGTGCTTCAAATTATAACAGTCAGTAGGATGTTAAACCAAGTCAATTGAAGTTAAGAACTGTGCCATTACATCATTTTTCCCCCACAGATAATAGCAAATATGCAGGTATCTCCCATAGACCTTTGTACAGATATGAGTAAGAATGCAATTAGACATGTCTTTGAACATGAAGCAGTCCTGAGCTGTCAAAAAATATCTGTGACTGAACTAAGTGATTGAATAGGCTATTTGATGTGATTTTGTAATCCAGAAAAAAAAATGTACAAAGCAAGAATGCTAATTAGTGGAACTTCAGAGGAGTTCTTCTGTTGGAGCCCTTCTTTTAAAGTGAGTTAATTGTTTGTTCCTTTCTTTTTCAAAAGTATTATCAATTTCAAAATAGTCAAGGAAAAAAAGACCAAATAAGAGTAAAGGTAACAAAAGAATGTGTATCTTTATAAATTATAAAAGAAAATAACTCTTATTTTCTTTGGTGATAAACAGGAAAGAAACACAGCAATTCAGGCCCTAAATTTTCAGTGTCCTGTTCCTCATATTGGTATTTTTTATGATCTCAAAATTTCAACTACCCTTTTTAGGACAGAGGCCCCTTTTTAAGTATAATCTATAACAGAAAATAAGTACATATATTAAAAAAAAGAAAAAGCCTAACCACCCCCTCCCCAAGATTATTCTCATTCTTCCCAATGGAACTTTTTAAAAAAGGCACTTCTTGAAACTTTCCTATAGAGATAAAACACTCCAAGTATGTTTCTATATGTCTAGGACCTGGTGCACGTGGATCAACAAGGGAAGAGATAATGGACAAGACTTTTCAAATATTTTACATCAACTCTGAACTTGCATTAGGAATGTGGGATTAGGCATGGGATCTGTATGTAAATAACTGAGGAACACAAATGAATTTACTTCTTCAATTCTAGTCAAAATCAAATAAATATTAGAGCTAGCAGAAAAATCAGAGAAAATATAAAGTCAATGGATATAGAAGATAGGAAGTGTCTACACCATGCTAAAGAAGGAAAAACTGTGATGGCTACATTTTCAGAAATATAAATATTTCTCATTTTTCAACTCCTCAAAATTTGTTCCTCTTAAAAATAAAATTTTCCTATGTTACATCAACAGAGGAATCTGAGTTGTGATGAGAAAAGCCAGAATTACCTACTTTAAGCTATGCTTGGTTTCTATGCCTATTTTCAAATTTTCAGAAAGCTAAACTACATAAGGTTCAAGAGAAGTAAAGAAGCAGATGTTCACTTTAAAGATAAACCTCCACCAGACAAAAGGAATTCAAAAACACTTTCATGAAAGTGTCTAAATAATTGCTATCCACAATTGAACATAGAAATCCTAATAGAAGAGAGAAGGTTCAGCAAATAAACTCTCCTGTCTCTAGGCACAAAGAGCAGATATGTAGACAAAAGTGTAAAATACGGATGAGCAGTACTCCCCTTCTGCATCCACTGATGTGTCTCAATCAGCACATAAATCATGTAATGACTTTGTGCTAAACAGGTTTTGGTGAATTTGTCCTTCCACTTGTCCAGTTCATTCTGAAACCACTTAAGGTACCACTTGAGAAAGAGTCCAGTCCAGTCATTGCGAGCATGATTCTTTTCTTCACAAACTCCAGAGAAAAACAAACAATATTCAAAAATGCCAATAAATGACCAATCAAAACAGGGACAACTCACACCAGAATTCTCTAGGCTGATGAACTCGTTGCCTCAATTTACATTTAGCACATTAGTAAAATTATAAAAAGGAATAAGCACACAGTTGCATTTAATAGAGCATTTAATAGTACACTTCCTGACTGGTCTTCTGCATTAATTAAATTTGAGGGACATAATTATCTTTGTGAAAAAACTACATTAAGCCAGGAATACATCACAGCAATATACAATATTGCTCTTTCCACTGTGGAAAATGCATCCAGGAATGTTTTACATTTTCTTTTCAGACTTATACTTTCTACTTAGCAGATTATAAGCATTACATATGTTCTGATTATTGAGTAATATCTTTCTCTTTGCAAAGATAAACTTTTACCAGATGGCAATGACTGAAATTGAAGGCAGAGTAGGAAAATAAGAAGGTAAGCTTGTTCCTGCAAGATCAATGTTTTGTTTCACACCTTTGGCAACTAATGTTGACTTCTCATAAATAACATTATTTCTAAATTCTGCTTTATAAGAAACTAAAATACATGCAGAAAAAAAATCAGGAAAACTGTATATTTTTAAAAAATGAAGTGGTTTTATAGCTAAGCATGTCAGATAAAAAAAGTTTAAAAAAGCAGTTTTTTAAAGATTTAAATTATATTTGTAGTAAATTGATAAAAGTATATTTTAACAGCAGAATTTTATATGTGACATATTGCAATGTAGAAATACTTGTGGAAGTGAGGCTTTAGGCAAAACTGCAACCTAAGGAGCACTAGATAACAGAAAAAGAACCACTCAGTTGACTCTCAGTGTGGCATAGTAATTAATTTAGAGACCATTAATAACAGAAAGGCAATTATATTAAACAGCCCATATTAGAATGTAATTGAGTACCATTCATTGGCTAAGTTTATAGTATTATTTATAAAGCATTTAGCATTGTTATGCATTGAATAATACTATGACCTATCTGCTATACATATTATTCAAATAATTCTTCCACATTCTGATTAAATAGCATCTATTAAATACCAGTAAAGAAGAATAAACTTCTTTCTGTCTTGACATAAAGCTTTAAATCTATTATATTTTACTCAAGCTTTTAAGCTGTGTCTGTATAATAAACTATAACTGAAACAAATACAAAAACCATCCATCTTTTCAGTGTCAGGAATTTTGAATACTTTGTATTCTTTGAAAAATCAGCCAAAGAATTGTTGTTACTTTGCAGGTTTTCTGATTCGTTGTTCAATGAAGTTTCTTTTTCACAGGACTCCCCAAAGATATTTACAAATGAGTGCCCAGATGCTGGAATCACTGCACACCTCAGAGAAAGGCTTTGTATAAAAACTGCCACTATCACTAATGAGCGAGATAAGAAAGCTTGTTAGAAATCATGACACATTCTTGGGGTTAAAGACTTTCACAGAATCACAGAATGATTTGTGTTGGCAAGGACCCTAAAGAGCACCTAGTTCCATCTCCTGGCCGTGGCAGGGACTCCTTCTGCTGGACCAGGATGCCCAGAGCCCCATCCAACGTGCCCTGCATCCACAGCTGCTCTGGGCAATCTGTTCCAATCCCTCACCACCCTCACATATACAGCTAAACGCACATATACTATATGTACTCATGTGCACATAGAAAACAGACATACTTTTCCCCCTCCCTCACTCAAACAAGTAAAAGAGAATCAGATAATGGGACTTTTTATATTCAAATAAGTAAGTTAGCTGAATATTAAAAAAAAAATTAAAAAGAAAACATACAAAAGAGGACTGAGGGGAACAGCCTCTAAGAATGTCAAGGAAATCTTGAATTATAAATCCTTTTTGAAATGCTTTGGAAAAATGTCTAGCAGACCAGAGTCCATAGAGTCAAAGTATAAAGAAAATATTCAGAAGAGGTAAGGTACACTAGAATATTAAGTGAAATATGTTTTTCTTTTTTGCTTAGCTGTAATTTGAAGATATTCCCATACCAGAAGCTTTTATTTTCAGGCAAGATGTTGAACTGATCTTTATCAGATTGAAGTGTAAGTAGGAAAGCCTTTAAAGCAAACTTCTAAAATGATCAGCAGCAAATCACTAGGCCTAGAAGATATTCAGTAAAGAGTTTTTGACCAGCTTATTTCAGAAATTATTTCAGAAAAAGAGACCCCATTGACGGCATGTAAAATTTATACTAAAAATGCTTAAGAACAAAAGGAATGCAAAGTGGATAATGGGGCACAGTCCATCACCAAATATGTTGAAATCTAATGCATACATGTTAAAACATTCAACCAGATTAAATTTAATAATCACACAGAGGACTCTGTTGGTGAAGTTCTTCAGCTCAAATTACCATGTGTGCTCATGCTCACAGGGTTTTTCGAAATACATTGGGTATAGACTGGGGCAGAAGCAGGACTGTAAACTAAGTGGGTCTTTTTTGGACCCTACACATTTGGACTTGGTTTTAAATTTTTTTTCTTTTTGCTATTTCAGGAATATTTTTAGCTTAAAAATATTACTCACAAAGCATTACTGCAGATGAAGTATGCCTGCTTCTATTTCATTATAGTGTCCCAAGGAAGAGTTACCTTCTGTCTACATGAAAAACTGCAACAAAGTCATTCCTGAAATAAGCTATCTTGACAATAGAAAGAATAAGAAAGAAAAGTATATCTTGCAGTGATCTTACCAAGTATAGCACAGCATTACTCATTGAACCTGCTCTCTTATAAGCCATGTGTAATTCCTACTGTTAAGAATCTCTAATAATTTGCAGCTAAACTCTTAATAAAATGTTGAACTTCTAGCAGATGCTCAAAGACATTTGCAAGATTTATTTTTAAAAGCTATATAATTACAACGGAGACAATTTAATTAGAGACTCAAAGATGTTCTGTAATTGAACCCCGCAGCACAATCTTCTCTCCAAGAGAAAAGCAGCTTACTTTGCTTCACAGAGATGAACCAGCATAAAAAGGTAAAACCATCCTCAGAAGCAAAGCCTTAGAGGTAGTTGTTTGTTGCCTAGCACAAATAATTGTATTTGAAACCAAATTCATTTCCACCTTTGTGCAGGCTTGGAGCAGCTTACCAATGCAGCTTTCTCTGAATGTTCAGTACTGATTCAGTATACACTGAATAATTCTCATGTCGCACATACGATGAAGACTGGAATGTTAATAACATATCTCTGGGCGTTCATTTGTAAGTATCTTTTCAGACTCAAGATGAAAATTAAAGTTTGAGTCCAAATCCAGGAAAAAAAGGTAGACGACATAAAGCCTAAGCTTCTTCGGCATCCATCCCTAAAGTCTGTATTTCACAAATAAAATACATATCAGAAACAGGATGCTAAGTAGATTTTTTTTTTTCTACCTCCTAAGTATGAGTTCTAGCTCTCTTTGACCTGTGGGTAGGTGCATGTGAGAGGCCAAGAAAATGCTGAAAGAAGGAATAAAATTTCAACACACACTGTGACAAATTGATATAAATAAATGTATATATGTAAGTATATTAAAATCTTTGGGCATAAAGCAATACAGAAGGATAAAGGCTGCTTCTATGATTTTGCACTTTTCAAAAAACTATCTATTTCCCACACAAACTTTAATTCCTTTTTTTTTTCTTAATTGTGAGACGTATCTTGGAAACCTAAACAGCATCTATTGATCTTAGGTTTTAAGCTGAAGAAAATTAGATTTTATTTCCTGGTCTTCAAGCAGTTTTACAAAACTGGTCAAGGTCTTGCAACAAACAAGTTAAAATTGGCAAACAGAAAAATGAAATCCATATTTGCCTAAGTTCAACTACCTTGTAATGTCCAGTTATTATATGAACTATGATCCCTCTTAAATAATACCTGAATTTAGTTCATACTGCAGTGAAAGTGAAAACTAGCATAACTTAACAAAGAATTAAAAATAGAGACACAGCACAAAATTTTTATAAGGTTTGGATCACAATGTTTTCTTAGAAAATAAACCCAAGGAAAAATATTGAGAAAATTGAATTTACAGTACTTGTGGGTGTGCTCATGGAAAACAAAGATTTTTATTTTCTCAAATATATTTCCTGTTTTCAACAATGGAAATGTTTTTAAATGTAGGGTGATGCCACCATCATCTGCTTCCACATTTAACATTAAAAATCCCAAATTAAAAAAATTCAGTAAAACAATCTGAAGTTTTAGTTTTATTTTGATAAACAAAGAAATTTTGAGATAAGAGAGGCTACATGGTCAGAGCTAGAATTGGATGGAAGAACAGAGGGCAGGAAAAATGAAAGGAAAGACAAGAGAAAGGACTAAGGTCTTGAGTGTTCATGAAGCCAATATGATGGCAAGGTTCTGCATCTGACCTTGGTCAGTAGGATGACATGCAAAGGTCAAAGTGTGGTATAAAAAATAAACCCTCTAACCCTCACCAGTGTAAATGGGAAGTCTTCTAATCCCCTTCAGAGGAAAAATGGTTATCAAAGTGAATTTCTGAAGGAAACAAGAAAAAAAGGATAGGGAGTTTTAAGAGTTTTTGATTAGTGAAGCTGTTAAGCAATATAGATATACAGTTTATTTCTTTTCCAGGGAGACAACAACACTTTAGAGATATTGTGACTCTACTATGCAGCAAAATTCTGCATCTACTTAGTGAGATGACTGTTTCTATAAACTCGAAGTGCATAGCTGCAAAGTTTAGAAAATAAGTGGAAGTTTTTAGTATGAGGCTGTTGTCAATTAGAGAGAAAAACATGAATTTGATCTCTAATTGCTGGAGGATCTTTGGACGCAAGCAGTATATCAGGACTTCTTAGCAGAATTTGACCTTCAACATCCATACTTATTCATACTTGTCAGAAAATTAAATTAACCACTGAAAATAGCTTCTCTGATCATTGTTATTTCAGCAAAGCAGGTCAGCAGCCTGTCAGTTCTCTCATGTAACTTTCTTCTTGTTACAATTCTAATCCATCAAGGTAACTTCAAGGGTAGTTTCAAAATATTTTCCCCAAGGTAGCATTAGGTTGACACTGACAATAGAAGCTGAGCATTCTCAAGTCCTTTCCATCCCTTGTCATGAACAGATGGCACAATAAAGTTAGAACCATTTCCTTACTCTAAAAACTTGGAGGAAGTGGAATTCATTAGGAAAACAAAAAATGATGCTATAAATATTTCTGAAGCTGTTTTTATTTTGGTACATAACAAGTACATCAGCAGCAATATGTTTCCTGCCTTGGCACTATGTACTGGGTTTGTGTGACCAGGTTTTAGTAGCGGGGTGGGTACAGGAGTGGCTGCTGTGAGAAGCTGCCAGAAGTTTCCCCATGTTTGGCAGAGCCAGTGTCAGCCAGCTCCAGGATGGACCCACTGCTGGCCAAGGCCGAGCCCATCAGTGATAGCAGTAGTGCTCCTGTGATAAAAACAAGGAAGAAAAGTTGTTTCACAGAAGTAATTACACCCAGAGAACAGTGGGATGAGAACATGTGAGAGGAACCACTGTGAGGTGACACCAAGGTCACTGGAGAAGGAGGGACAGGAGGTGCTCCAGGCACCAGAGCAAAGATTCCCCTACAACCCATGGTGCAGACCATCGTGAGGGAGGTGTGCCCTGCAGCCCATGGAGGACAGCAGGGATGCAGAGATCCACCCGCAGTCTGTGGAGAGAGGATACCTACACCAGAGCAGGTGGATACCTGAGAGGAGGTTGTGGGGAGTGGAAGCCTGTGCTCGAGCAGGGTCCTGGCAGGGACCTGCAGAGCTATGGAGAGCCCACCCTGGAGCAGGTTTCCTAGCACGACTTGTGACCCTGAGGAGGATCAACACTGGAGAAGACTCTTCTTGAAGGACTTCGCCCTATGGAAGAGTGACCCACTTTGGGGCTGTTTGTGAAGAACTGCTGTCCATAGGATGGACTCACACTGAAGACGTTTGTAGAGGACTGTCTCCTGTGGGAGAGACCCCATACTGGAGGAGGGGAAAAACAGCTCCTCTCCCAGAGCAGCAGCAGACCATTCCCTGTCTCCCTGTACCACTGAAAGGGAAGAGGTAGAACCTGACCAGGTTTTTAGGATTTCATTTACTGCTTATTATTCCCCTCTAATCTTAGTTGCTAACAAATTCAATTAATATCCTCAAGTGAAGTCTGTTTTGCTCATGTAGTAATTTGTGAGTGGTCTCTCCCTATCCTTCTCTCAACTTATGAGCTTTTCATTATACTTTTTCTCCCCTGTCCATTTGCAGAGGGGAGTGACAGAGCAGCTTTGGTGGGTGCCTGGCATGGAGTCCATACTAATGTCATGAATAATTGATTGAAATTTAAAAGAACTCAAAGTATTAGGAAAAAAAACACTTTTAACCTTTTTGTGTCATCTCAAAAGCTGCAAATTATTTTTCTTAACTGGTAGAGAGTCCTAAAAAGCCCAGATGGCGTTTGCATCACCACACAGTGGGCAAAAGAACTGTTGAAAAATAGATGGGTAGTACAGTCTGGAGTGCAAGGCACCCCAACCAATATCAGTGCACCTCTTGTTGCTGCTGTAAGTTGAAGTTTTTTAAAAGATAAAATTCATTCCTTATAGGATGTGCTTTAAGTTGACTTTACTTTTACTCCCTCTGGAATCTCTATGAGGCAGAGCACAGCAGTGTCTCTGCTTTCTAATTCCTGCTATTCTACTCAACACAGGAAAAAGTAGTCATCCCTGCACAGGCCACCCAGTGGTTTGCACTGTCTGTGACTAAAAACACCCATTAGGCCATCCCCTGCACATTAGGAAGGACCCTTACTCTGTCAGGGTCACACACGGCGTGCATCTTGCTCCTCACTTACCCTTTTAAGACATGGCCAGAGCTGGATCCACAACTTAGCAAAGCCTAAATCTAGAAGACTCCTGAATGCTCTAAAAAGAACTGATTTAACTTCTGTGTTTCCCTAGAACTACTAGACTCTTCATGAGAAGAATTCTTTGTCATTAGCCAAGAGAAGAATTTCTTGGCTTTCTGAGTGCAAGACTAATTAATTAACCCATCTAGAAATCAAGGACCATAAAACCTCATCACTTCCAGGGCATAGCATCTCCCATTCCTCTTTCCTTTTCCCAGTTTAATTTACTGAAATATCAGAAAAAAAAGTAAACACATCTACTTCTAGAAGTGGATGCAGTACTTGCATTTACCTCTTTTACAGAAGAGCATGAAACCATACAAACATATAGATAATATACTTTTACACAGTTTGAAGTATTTCTGAAAGGAAATGTTGAGCACGATATGTGGCCCAAAAAAGGTGATGGTTTCTCTCCACCTAGTAACTGAGACGCCTCAATATTCACCTCAACTTCAGCTGAGACAGTGAGTTCAAAAATAAAACCTCACACAGAAAATGTTTTTCTTTCTTGCTCTTTGACAGGAGAAGGAATACGCAGCTGTTAACAGTGAATTATAGGATAAAAATAATAAATAGGGCTGAGCTCACTAAAGGAAATATCACACCAATCACTCTGCATTCAAAAATCCTCTGAATTATGCAGTGCAAAATCCTCTCATACAAGAAGAATATGCTTATACAGAACCACCTGGTCATTACACACTGCTTTGTGTCTTTTGTGATAAAACTTCATGTAGAGAGGATGTCAGAGAGAAAAAATAAATGGAAAAGAAAGGAAACAAAAAATAAAGCATTGCTACCATACAAAGAAAATAATAACTAGATGGGAGGAATATTTTTTTATTTTTTCTCCCAATAGAAAATTAAAAACCCTAGAGGAAAACAATTAAAATATGAAATCATCATATTTTATATTTTTTGAAGAAAGAGGAAAACAAAAACTAGATTTAAAAAAACAAAAAGTGTTACATGGATTATGGAAAACTTCTGTAAAAACTCTCAAAGTCATGGTCACTAGGAAAAAAATTCACCCAGATTAATTAAGGATATTTCTTAACACTGCATTTGAAAGAAAGATTGGAAAAAGTATTATATTGATGTTCTTACAGAGACTATCCTTCCATCGAGAATAGCTCTTATATTAATATTTTGGATATGCATATTGACTTTTTGAATTGGCTGCAGTTTGCTCTCCTGTAAAATATTTTAGAAATGCTACATATCTGAAATTACCCTGTAATTCCATCAATGATATTAAGAAGGCTTTAGGGTTTGCCTCAAAATTTGGTGGCTTGCGGGCACTCTTTGATTTTTAATAAAGAAACCTATGCAAAGTGCAAGCTGTCAATTTAACTATAAGTAGGTCAGAGTTAAACTAGGACACTTTTTCTTTGGGCCAAGTCACAAATCAGAGGGAAAAGGCTAAGCTAAAAGGGTTTTACTAAAAATGCCAATCAGTAGTTACACAACCAAGGAAATGAATCAGCCAGTGGCTTTCACAGAATAAAGAAGTGGCTGCCCACAAGTATTTGGAATCACTTATGGGAGCAGAGCCATTGCAAATGTCCAATTCTTACAAGGGAAAGTTATGCATAGGTGGAACCAGAGACATTTTATTTTCCTGTGGATTGCACTGTGCAAAGGAAGGAAAAAGGAACAAAATGTAAGAATTAACACCCTATATGATACATTAATTTATTTGATGTTGCTTTATTCTTTTCTGTCAATGATCATTGCATAAAATAAAGGATTGAATGCTGTAGGATACATACCTGTAGGTATATATGCATCTATACATACTATATATACTTCCATGTTTCTTATCCAGTTGTACCAGAATTCTTCCTCCAAACACCAACAGTCATGCTGTAGCACAACTTGAATCAACAGCCTGAAGGCTTCAGGGTGGGGCAAGTGCCATCACTGAATAACAAAGTATAATTCTGAGTATCATTTGATGTCCTTTGTTCTTTGACAAATAAGCATTTTTATAACACAAATCTCCACAGCCACATCCCTTATTTAGCAATCACCTAGGTGTCTTAAAATCTCCCTCAGAATCAGGATCTTAAAATAATACACATCTCATGTGGAAAGGAATCTGCCCCCAAAAGCATATTTAGTGTCAAAGCAAAACAGGAAATTAAGAAACGTCATAGAAATAAAGCAAAACAGAAAAGGGGGGAAAAAAAGCAAGGTCAGTCTTTTGTTATCTGAAGTTATCTGAACTTTTCATTTAAATCAAATAAACACATTAACAATATGTGCTGGGAGAGAAGTCGTGTGTGATTTACATATCAGATCTTTCATAAAGCTAAATGCCTCAGAGGAAATCCTTAATATCTTCCATGTCCTGATTCTAGCAGGGCTGGAAGATGAGCAGTATGATGGAGACCAATGCTCTGTGCCTTGGTGCACTGTGCTTCTCACACCCGCTGTGACTTCCTGGCACACCTTCCCTTCCCATGTTCATTTAACTACATCCCCACTACCAGCACTGGGAAATCAGTAGTCAGCCTCAATTTAGTGTCTAAGAGAGGGAGCTATCTTATGGAATTGTTCCCTCCAGTACAGCTGGAGTCAAATGCTCTAAAGCTTTGCTTAGATTGGAAAATTAGAATTGCAGAGGACATTCCCTGTCACGGGGACATGATTGTCTGTACTGTTAAGATTTTAGGATTGCCCCATGTGCAGTTTTCATCCAGATGAACTAGCACTCTTCAAGCAATCCCTGTACATGTTTGATATTTATCAGGAATACATTTAGAAGCAGTCACTGTGTTTGGATAGCAAAACAGGATAGCATCATAGACCAGCAATCAGGCTATTCTGTCAGCTGGCTTTAGGGTCACTGAAAACCATTTGTGTCCACTCCAATAAACAGAGCTGCAGAAGAATATGTGAATAGGGTAGACTAACTAGACTTGATTAGACTATTTCAGGTTGAAGGGACCTAAACCAACAATTTAGTCCAACTTTCTGACCTTTCAGGGATAACCAAAAGTTAAAGTTGTTAAGGGCATTATGCAAAGGCCTTTATAACCCTGACAGACTTGGCTGACCACCTCTCCAGGGAGCCTGTTCCAGTAAGTTATCATCCTCTAAGTAAAGAAATGCTTCCTAAATTTAAAGTCTGAACTTCCTTCCCTTAATGAAGCTTTGTACTGTTCCCACATATTCCCTTCCTGGATACCAGGGAGAAGAGATCAGCACCTCCCTCTCGAGTTCTCCGCCTCAGGAAACTGTAGGGAACAATGCAGTTGTTACAAACAGAAGTGGATCTATAAAGAGAAACTGTTGGAAAGGATTGAATGTTCACGCTAAACCTGCATACAAATATTAATCATTGGAAAAAGAGGAAAAAGGAAAAAAAATCCCATTTCCTATGTAGGAGTAATACACTTGCAATTCTTACCTAGGTACTTCTGGATATGTTGTTAAACAAGAAATTATTGAGTATATCAGGAGGTCCCTCAAGGATATACAATGCTGCATAATTTTTGCTGCATTTTCTTACAGGCTTTTTGTTCTTACATGGCTTGTTACTCAAGCAGTGTACGTGTTTTTAGAAATAGCAGCAAAAACCCCATACAAAATAAAGTTTCCCATAAATAAAACTGAGATAATTTTTTATTACTCAGGATTTATGTTACTGTAATTGACCTCTGATCCTTTCTTTAGCATTCATAAAAAGCATCACAGGAAAGCTCCTGGTAAAGCTGAAGTTTCCTCTGCACCAATTTTCTCTAGGCAGACTCACATGGACAGAATTCTCATTCTAAGTTGCATGCACCTACTGAGATATTTGTAAGTTAAGTGTTCAAAATACCTTCCTTTCTTAACACATTTCTTCAATTTTTTTTTTCTATCCACTTGGCTGTTTCTGTAGTTTAAAAGTTATTTGCTCAGACCTCGTGTAGCAACAGAGATCTCACTACCAAAGCTACACATGATTACAGCAGAAAAGATGAATTGAAGATGCTTACTGTTTATTTAAACTCATCCCTATTGTCATCTGTTCCCCAGAGCAGTTAGTTGGGCAACGAAATATTAATTTCTTTATAATTTCTGTCAAAAATTCCCTCACAAATTACCTGTCACTATTCTCAAAGTAATGTCTGACAGATGATAACCATTAAGTAGTCTTTTTTGGTTTACTTGAAATTCCATAGATGGGATTTTAATTCCAGAGTAATTTGATAGTTTCTTAGTTGATTGCATGGCTGTTGCATTTACAAATTACTGCTTGCAGCTGTTTTTGCAGTTCTTCCTCAGGGTTAAGCTGTTCAGAAGGAAACTATCACATTTTAATTAAATCTAATAGGATATAGAACAAAATTGATTGGTTTGGTTTTTTTTTGGGGGGTGTAAGTTTCATAATATTTATATTTCAATAATTATTTAGAACAACGTGGCTTCCAATCAGCCTGTGAAAAGGAACGCAGAATAAAAACATAGACCTTCCAAAACCACACAATCTTAGCAACATTTTAGGAAAGCATATTTATTCTTCAGAGCTTTATTATCAGACAATACCTGTCAGATGACTATTAGGTTATGAAGCCAACCATCTCAATGTTTATGCCCTGACTGACCTCCTTCTGACTACAAAGATAGCCTAAGGTTAAGTTAGAGTGGCTCCTTACAAGTTCTGGCATTCTCGATGCACTGATACTCCCACTCACATCTTATTCCACACTCTGTTATTAATACAGTGGATATTTTCATAATACAGAGTGACAGAATCACCAAGACTTTAGGACAGAGAAATGCTGGGAAGTCTTGTACTTTCAGAGGATTTCACACACAGATATTAGAGTGAAACCTATCTTTAATTTCTTTTATATTTGCGTTCTGCCCTGATAAATTATAATCACTAGACAAGTCATTGACTTACCACAAAAATTATCCAATTCCTGTAATTCTTCACCACAGCTGAATTTTTTGTCATGAACACAAATCTCTCTCTTCCATTCCCATGACATCTGTTTGGGTCTGATGATTCTCTCTAAAATATTGCAATGCTCCTGACTGGGTGACCATTGTATATCAAGGAGGTAATGACCCACCCAGCAGTCACTGGGAGAACCTCTGGCTGCACTGCCCATGACATCTGTGGATGTTATCTACATATTTCCAGACCAGTTATACCTGCTGCTTGTTTGAAAAATAACTGTTTTTTTCTCAAATACGTGTCAGTGGAATTTCTAGAGAAAAAAAATATATTAAATAGACTTT
>WAAE01026483.1:0-15058 GCA_013400495.1 Nicator chloris
TACATGTCATTGTAAAAAGTCCCACCTCAGCTCTCTTGCAGACTTCCTTTAGGTACTGGAAGGTTCCCTAGAATCTTCTTTTCTCCAGGTTAAATTCCAGCTTTCTCAATCTGTCTTCATAGAGAGGTGCTCCAGTCATCTGACCATCAAAATCATTCAGTTTTTCCTCTTTTATTGCACTTTTTTTCGGTAGAAGTCTTCCTTTCTGAGTTGCTGCAGTCAAAATACATCACTGTATCTCAGTTTTGGAGAAGGTTTTTTGTTTGTGGTTGGCTGTTGGGTGTTTTTATAGAAGTATTTAATGTAAGTGTTGTAGAGTAGAACTATTAGTGTGTTTTCTAATGGCTTCCAAGAAATCATATTACCAGTCCAATGGTCCTGTATTAATTTATACATCTAATTAACTGTAATGAATGCAAGAAACTTGCATGTATAAATACTTAGTTCATTATGGTTTATTTTTTTGGCAGTGCAAAAGCTTCTTGGTGTCAATCTTAATTAATGACTGAAGTGTAGATATTTGTAACAATTTACAATAACTTTGACTTGGGGAGTTGTGAGATTTTCTGCATTTTTTTTTCAGTTATGCAATGTATTTATCGAGATTGTTTAGTGAAAGACAGAAATTTTAGGGCAACAGCCCATAAAAGTACAAATCTGTCTGATGGAAAAAAAAAATTAACATTGATCTGCAGAGCAGAATTTTGGTTTAGCTGTAGCCATTAATTCTTTAATTTCTTGGAAATACACTCCAAGGACTTTGTCATTTTAGCATTCTTACCTAACAGTTAATATTGCACAGTGAATGCTTTGTTGGAACATATGTTTTCTCTTTTCAGTAGCTTTTTAATCTCTGTTCCAGTTTTGCCTTCTTTCTGATCTATTCTCTGTCCTTTTCTATAACAGAGTGAGGCATAATAAACCTAAATTCTTAGCACTTTCTAGGGTGAATATTATTGTCAGGATATTGTTATACATCCTCTTTGTAGCTGGGGGCCTTCATTCCAATTCTCACTACACTCAAGATATCTCATTTGGATCTAATTTTGTCTCAGGTTGGGTATTTTCGGCAAAGCCCAAAGAATATATTTGTAATGAAAGCACAGTCTGTGTTGGGTGGGAAATGACATAATGCAAACAAATCTGTTGTCTTCAAAATAGCTATAATATCTACAAATCAACCTGAAAGTCACTGTGTTTTAGAGTTCGTTGCTGTTAAAGTTAAGGGAGTTTTATTTTCTGAAGCTTAGTGAATATAATAAGTGCTGCAGAAAATATTTCAACGAATGTTTTTCATTACGAAAGTTTGAATGACAAGTAGATAAGTAGAGTGAATAGCAATAGTAATGCAAAAAAGATTATGCCCTCTGGTAACCAAAATATTTATTTCTGATCTTCTTTTTCATTGAAGGAAAATGACTTGCTCTATATTATGAAATTTGACAAAGGTGTAAATCCAATATGAGGTATATAAACCTGCAAGCTGAGTAAAATATAGCCCCTTTTCTTGTATATATTGCTGTATTTAGAATTATATCACAAGATGATTCAGGCTGTGAGGGACTTCAGGAGGTCTCCAGTCCAAACCCCTGCCCAAAACAGGGCCAGCTCTGGTATCCTCACTCTTTGATGTAGCCAGGCCTTGAATCCCATCAAGGACAGAGATGACACAGCCTTTCAGGAAAATCCACTGCACTGCATCTTTGTCCCTATGTGGAAACAGAATCTTTCAACAGTTAGCCTGAACCTTCACCCATTGTCTTTCATTGTTCTCCCCTGCTCCACTATGCCACAAGCACCTCAATCTCCTTGGTGTCCTCTTGTGGGTGCTGAGTCTGTCTGGTGCACTGCAAGCATCCATCCTCCAGCCTAACCCAGCCCTGCTCTGACCATATCTCCCCCTGGGGCAAATGCTCCAGCCCTCACCACCTTGGGGCCCTCCACTGAGCTTCCCACATTTGCCTATGTCTCTGCTGTGCTGGAGGACAAACTTTGATGCAGTCTTGAAATATGTCTGAAAAATACCACATATTTTTAAGGTTCACAATCCTGTCCTATTTACAGACCATACCTCTGTTCATATAGCTCAGGAGCTGTTCACCACCTTTACTCTTAGGGCACATCATGGGGTCTCATGATGCCTCGCTGCCCATCAACTTCCACTAAAACCAGGTTGCTCAAAGCCCCATCCAACCTGGCCTTGAACAATTCCAGAGACAGGGCAAATTATTGAAGGGAACTGAATAAATTTGTTCTCCAGATTTCAAATGACTAATGGCATTTTTAATTTGGAGTGGTCAGTGTGGCGATGTATACACATGGTAAATGTTCTCCTATGGACAAAAAAGAGGCAAAAGGCTTGAGTTGAAATACAGAAATTTTAATTTCTTTACTCCAGACTCACCCTCATACACCTGCCATTTGCTGATACCTACTTTCTTTGCATCTACAATAAGACGTTGCAACTGACCCTGGAGTCCACATCAGATAAGGAGGATAGAGAATGGAATGGAATGGAATGGAATGGAATGGAATGGAATGGAATGGAATGGAATGGAATGGAATGGAATGGAATAGAATAGAATAGAATAGAATAGAATAGAATAGAATAGAATAGAATAGAATAGAATAGAATAGAATAGAATAGAATAGAATAGAATAGAATAGAATAGAACAGAACATTTCAGTGGAAAGGTGTGTACCATTATCACTAGTCCAACTGGTTGACCAATTCAGGGTTAACCTAGATAAAGGTGACTAATAAAGGCATTGTCCAAATTCCTCTATAAACTCTGACAGGCTCAGGGCACTAACCACCCAACTCAGAAGCCTGTTCTGGCGTTAGATCCTTGTCTTGATATGAAACGCTTCCTGATATCTAGTCTAAACCTCCACTGAAGCAACTTGGAATATTCCTACATATTCTATCACTTGATCCAAGGGACCAACACCTTCACATCTTTTTCACCTCCTCTGGAAGTTGTAAAGAGCAATAAGGTCACCCTTCAGGCTCCTCTTCAAACTAGACAAGCCCAAAGCCCTCAGCCACTCTTCTCAGGACATATCTTCCAGCCCTGTCACTGGCTTTGTTGCCCTCCTCTGGGTGCATTCACGTCCTTATTAAATTGTGGGGCCCAGAACTGCACACATCACTCCAGGTGAGGCCACAGCAATGCTGAATACAGTGGGATAATCACCATTTTGAGCAGCTGGTGGTGCTGTGTTTGAGGCACTCCAGGATGGGGTTTGCCGTCTTGCCTGCCAGTGCATCCTGCTGGCTCCTGTTGAGCCTGCTGAGCACCCCCAGATCCTTTTCTCCATCAACTCCCAACTTATTTACAGTTATGCCCAGAGTTATTCTGTCCTAGTTGCAGAATCTGGCATTTTAGCTTCTTAAATTCCCTCCCATTAATCATTGCCCAATCTATCTAGACACCTCTGCAGGTGTCTTGTTCTTCCAGAGATTCAACACCAACTCCCAGTTTGGTAGCGTCAACAAACTTGCTAATGATGCATTCACCTGCTGCCTCAAAAGCACTGATAAATGTATAGAAAAGAAATAGCCTTAAAACTGAACTCTGAGGAACACCAGGACCAGATACCAGCCAGATATGGCCCCATTCTCTAAAACCTTTTGAGCCCTGACCTTCAGCCAGTTCTCCCAGCTGTGAACTCATGCATCCCACAGTTGGACAGCTTGTCCAGAAGGATGCTGTAAGAGAAAAGTATCAAAAGCCTTACTAAATTCAGAAAACTACATCCACTGCCTTCCCTTCATCCAGTAGGTGGGCAAACATAACCATAGAAAGATAACATATTCATAGAAAGATAACAAAATAGCTAAAGAGAACTTTTTCTTTGGAACCCATGAGGCTGACTCTACCTGATGATTGCATTTCTCTTTAAATGCCTTTTGATAAGTCCCAGTATAGTCTTTCCATACTTTTCCAGGAACTGAGGTTAGACTAACAAGCCTGTAGTTCCCTGGATCTTCCCTCATGCTTTTTCTGTAGATTGGAATAGTGTTCATTAGATTCGAGTCAGCTCAGGGATCACGATACATCTTGCATGCAGTGTCAGTGGCTCATCACCGATGCACAATCATTTCATCTCAGACCCTTGTGTCTCCTTACATGGTGTGGGACATCCATTTAAGGATGTTCCCCACAATACTCTGCCTGAGTCTATACTGCTGATGTTTTTATATCTGGCTGTTGACAAAGGCTGCTAATCAGATCAGTCCAGAGCATTGTGACAGACCTTTTCAGCAATTTCAGACCCTGTTTTCATGTTAGCTGCTGATCCAAGATCCATGTAAAGATTCAGTTGTTCTCAGTTCTTGCTTGTATTCTTTTCACCATGACTTATCACAGTTGTGTCCTCTTTGCATTTGATTCAGCTTCTGGACAGGGCAAACTGATGATATTTCTGCATTACCAGAAGAACAGGATTTGTCTGAACAGTGAAAGAGAATGATGAGTGGCATTTCTTAGAAAAAGATCCTGAGGGTGAGAATAGACACAGACTGCTTGAGAAGGACAAGTATTTTGCTTAGTCTTCAGTCTCTGGTAATATAAACTAAATCATTTTTCACAGACATAATTCAAAATATCTTCTGAAATATGAAAACATAATTTTTTTCTTTTGTGCACAATTGTTTCATTTTCACTGCCTCTTCCGAACTTAATTAAATATTTTCAGAAAACAAAAGAACAAAGAAATTATCCAAAGATTCTACAGCATAAAAATTTGGTGGGCTGGTTATGTGCAAACTGCCTCCCATCTTGGGTGACTTGGGAGAATTAACAAGGCTTCAACTGTCATTCTAACAGATGCAGTAAATTAAACCCAAAAGTAACAATCCTGTCATGTATCAAGTGTTTGCTTCAAATATGTAAAAGGAAAACTTCTTACAATGTTCTACACAAAAAATTATGAACAATTAGGAAATATATGAGAAAATCTTTACTTTCCTCTGATCCAGAGTAGTGCTTTTTCTTCAGTAGACAGGTCTTTTACCTATCTGGATCTTTATATATATATGGATGTATTAATCTATCTATACTTGTACCTATTTCTGTGTATTCCAAAATTCCAGCCTGTCATACCTATTCCATAAAAATAAAAGATTAAAACATTCTTGATCATTATAGTCTTATTAAGAAACAAGTTTGATAACAGATAGCTCTAATCATACCCCCAATGCAGGAAATTAATCCCATCTGTAAAAAACAATATACATTTGTAAGCCTATATAAACTTTTTATTAAGATAGGCTTTTGAAAATATCAAAATTATTTTGGTGTTGTCTTAAAGGCAATTCTTAAGTTTCATCAAAAGAACAGTTTTTCACCAGTGGTTTATAAAAGTTTTAAACTGACTTAGGACACTTCCCAGGTATTCTTTTGTCTCTGGCTGTAGAACACAAAGAACACCTACATCTGACCCTCTTGGCTTGTATGTCATTACATTTAATTGATCAATCAGTAGGAAAGCTAAATTGAAAACCACCAGGGAAAGATGGGATTAGCTCTGTTGGTTAGAACATGGCTAATAATGCCATGAGGTTATGGGTTTGATTCCCATATGGGCTATTCTCCTAAGAGTTGGACTAGGTTGGATTTGATGATCCCTGTGGGTCCCTTCCAACTCAGAATATTCTGTGATCCTGTGAAAATTTTAATTCAAGTTTCATTTAGGTGAACAACTATAGCCTTAAGAGAAATATTTAGGAGGAAAAGCTACAGACACTTAGTTCTATCTGTTGTCTCTTTTAAATTACAGAACCAAGAGTCAACGAGCATGGTTGACTCTAGAATTATTTTTCCAGAATTGGATGGCTTGCTTCTGGCAATGTCAGTTGTCACAATCCTTAAGACCCTATGTTTTTTGTTAAACACCTGATGTGCTTCCAAGAATGTCATGCCAGGAAATTATGTTTATGCAGCAATTAAATTTAGCGTCTTCTATAGTGCCAGTGTCTTCTTACCAAAACCTACCAAATCTAAACCCCCAATTTATCATTTTAATTTTACCTTTCTGTTGTATATTACTTTAAATGCCAGGTAGTCCCTGTCTCAAAGATAATTTGTTCCACCACTACAACATCAAACTTGTCCAAGGATTCTGATGCTGTAATTACAGATACAGAAAAAGGGGCTTTTTCCAACTTTTTAGAAAATTATGTCAAATAGACAATCAAAAACTTTCAAGATATTTTAAAGACAAACTAACCTATTAATTATTATCCAATCTCATTATCTATATCACAGTCAAAGGAAAACAGTTGCTAGCAAGTCCTAATACTGTTTGAGACTGTTAGTCTCTGTTTGAGGCTCTATCATGCAGGCAAACCATGGAAATGACCTTTTCAACATTTTTCTTGAAGTATTACCTTGAACAGCTAAAATTATAGAGCACTGGCAGTCAACCCTAAAATCAAATGAAATCCACTGAGTATAGGAACTGAAATAGGGCCAGAGAACAAGAGAAAATTACTCAATAGACCATTTCAGTCCCAAGCTTGTAGACAGTGACTTGGAATGGCAGGTGAACTGGTGTGAAAAAATACAGACTCATCCTTAAGCTTTCTTCCAAAGATTAAACCAAAATACTATTAAACACCACTTTGTGAAATACCTAAAAGTAAGCATTTTTTACCTCAGTCATTGATTTTGTTTTTGTGTAAATGCATACATACTCACAAAGCTGTGATTTTCCTAATAGCAATGCAGATTTATCTGCGTTTTACTAACACAGTTCTGGATTTATTCTTCAGGAATTGTAATCTACATTACTGACATTATTGAAAATGGATTTATTCTGACATGCAAATATTTGTATATTACATGAATAATTACACTGACATGACTAGACGTGTTTTTCTTCAAACTCGTAAAATTATTCTCTCTCTAGGAATGGACTATAGTAATTATCACTATTATTTTTGTGCAGATGACGTAGAATTAACTATAATAGAAAATATGGAAAAATCCAAAATCATATAAAATAGAATATTGTTAAAAGACAAAATCAATAAGTGTATTTGGTGCAGGTGTTGATGTGTGGGCTGCAGGTATGTCCTCTTTGGGAAGAAAGAAGGGATTGCCCCATGCTGGACCTAGCTGGTTCCAGAAGGCTTTAAACCAGACCCACTGCAGGACACAGAGGAGCCCTTTCCGTGTGCCAGCCTCCCGTCACCTTTGGGTCTGGGTAGATCTGCCTGGAGTGCATGAGTGAGGTGGAGTCTGGGTGTGGGGAAGGGAAGCTGATGTTTTAATGTTTGTCTCTGTTCTTACTAGCTGGATCTATTTCTCTCAGAAAAATCTGCTTTGACCTTGATGGTGTTACAAGCAATATCCCTGTCTTCTTCTCAACCCACTAGATTTCTCATTCTTGTTTTTATCCCATTTCTCTCCCTCTATCTTGTTGAGGAGACAAGAGAGCAGCTGGGTGGGTATTTAAGTTAGTCAATGTTACCACTATAAGAAAATGTGCTACCACAATGAGGAAATTATTAACAACCTTGATGAGTATTCATAACAAGAAATGTGACTGGTTTTCAGTTTCATCAATAAGTGTTTGTGGATCCTTTTAGATAACATGAGCAACATTATTATTATTCCTAGTCTCTCCTGATCATATGGCTTACATCCATCTTTTGGGGGTAGCTGAAAGATACATATGGTAGGACCTTATGGTTTTTTGTCTCCAACTTATACCATGTCTTCTCTGTTAATTGTCTACTTGATTTTTCCTATTCAGTCAGCCTGTCACCAGCCTCAGAGGATGTTTACTTAGAACATTCTAACTCAATCAAATGTAGCAGTACTTGACAGATCTTTGCTGTGGTTTGACAATAGAAAGGTTTCTTACATTTAACTACAAGAAGATTTAGTGGAAATTATCTTCCTTGAAGAACATGAGAAGTAGAAGCAGATGCACACCAACATGATAGCCACAGTGATGCAATCAGACTTTAGCAGAACTTTCAACAATATTCTAGTGTAATGTCTCAGCTCAACTGATTTTCAGGACCCCGAACAAAATGAAAGTTTATATTAGTTGCTTAGAAAACAAAAACGTAAGAGTAGTTTCTTTATTTTGGGAAGGAAGTGAGTGGGTTTTATTGTTGTTACATTGAGACCTCTTTAGGTATAATACTTGGTATATTACAAATTGATCTTTCAGACTTTGTTTTGTTAAAAGTTGATGAAATTCAAGTATTTTACTTAATTCGTCTATTCATTTGACTTAACCTTGTGCAAAGATTTTAAATTATATAGTTGTATCACTTTTTTTCTCTGCTGTTATATTTTAAAAAAGATATTTGTCAACCTATCAAACCAGACAAACTAGTTAAGGAATGAAAATATTATTACAGACAACAATAACCATGAAAAAGGAGAAAAGTTTTCATAATATTTTGATATTTGATCTTCTTCTTCTTCTTCACTTTCTTATCTGGATATCTTACATCAAGAGTTTAAGACCTCCAAAGTAGTACTTGCTTCAAAAGGGAGAGAATGTACAAGGAAAACAAAACATCTCTTGTCTAAAACCCAATCACTTTTAGTATCCCTGGGTTTGCTTTCAGGTTAAAACCCCTGGAACATACAAAGACATGCTGTTTTCTCAGTTCCGTTCACAAGGATATTTATTCCATGAGTTAGGAAAAAGAGTTTGGAAAGTAAATATTTTAGCTTTGTAACTTTTTAGGGGTTTTTTAAATATTCCTGATGGTAATACTACAAGTGAAATTTTCACTTTTCTAAGTTGTAAGCATGGAAAATTTGTATTAGCAATGTAATATTAAACAAAATAGAAAACAACATAAATTACATATATGCACTGAATCACTCATGAATGTATGTTATACAACTTAATTATGTTTTTTATAATGGATCAGGGAGAACAATCTGTAGACCAAATATAAAAATTCATCTTAGGGGACAAGATTACATTACTGTAATTTTGTTTGGATGACATAATATGCTATTTTGAATTCAAGTGAAATATAAAGCTGAAGAACATCAGTTAAGGCTATCAAACCTAAAACTACATACCACAATAAATTAAAATAAAAGCAAAAATCTTGATTTTACACAGCAATAAGCTCCTTATATTTTATTAAAAAGACATGTGGTAGTCTGTCAAGCTCCCATATTTTAAAATTAAATTAAAATTTATTGCATTTTTCCCCTCTACAGAAATGGAAATTAAAAAAAATAGAAGCCTCAAACAATGGCATACACTTATTAAATATTATAACTGTTTATTTCCTCAGAATAGCTTTTAACCCCAGCAACAACTTATTTTTAGTAGAATAAAATAATTTTTAAGTGTTATAACATGGTCTATGTCAAATTCAAGGACTGACCTGTCTAGCAAAATAGTTTCATTGGGATACATATGCATTTTTAATCTAGCACAAGATTAGGCCATAAATAATGTGATGAAGTATGGAAGGTTTTGATTGCATTTATACATTAACACACCTAAACCTTTTTTTTTTTCATAAATGGTAGTAAGTCACATTGTTGTAACTGTTGTCAACCAACTATTTCCACCAAATGATAGCTTTTAATAATATATATTGTAGTAGAGTGCTTGAGTTCTGTCACGAAGAATGATACATTATCTTTTAAACAATAAAATTTAAATAGTTTAAATTTTATAGGAAAACTTGTAAGGGCTTCCTGTTGGATTCTAATCTAATCCCACTGCCAAACTAGAGCAATACTTTGATTGTTATGGTTATTGCGGATGAGCGTTTGGCCACTTAAAGAAACACTATCAAAAGAATTGGCAAAAACAAAGCTGACTATGAACTTGTGAAAGTGCAGATTTACAGAGTTCAATGGAAAGGTTCACTGTGCTACTACACAGATTGAGGTACACAGAAAGATCAAAAGAGAAAGAATTTGGAAAGATTTATGCTGAAGCTGAGAATGCAAATGAGGGGAAGGGTGCAAAAATATAGATACAAAGATGAATGCAAAAGGGTTTAGCAGCATTTAATCACTAAATACTTTAATATTTGGAAAATTATTCAGTAGAGTTTGCTACAATTATAACATTGATTTAACTATAGATTTGAGATAGCAACATTTGTATCACAATCAATTCACATTTCCACGGGAAAAACAATGTGTATACTTATTGCTATGTCTGTAAAGGTACCTGCCAAAAATTCTCCTCAGGTTTACTGAAATACTCCTGTCATATCCCACTGCATTTCCCAACAGGCAGGGGTTGCACTTTGAGGAGCGTGGGGATGGGTGTGAGCGGATGTCCCTCTAAGCCTTGGCTTCCAGAACGGTTCCTCGAGTACTGTGAGCCTGAGGGCCTGTGAGCTCTGAGAGGTGCTGCTGCAGCCTGCTGTGCTCCAGAAAAGCTCAAAAGGCCTCACTTAGGAATGCTGTCTTCAGGGTCCCAAGATAATAGAGTTTGGTCATCAGTCAGTTGCCACCCTGGCCAGAACCCCAGCCCATAACTACTGAGGGGTTTTCTCAAAGTGCAGTGACGATGGTACTGTTCCACTGAGCCTACGATGCACAATGTACTGCCCCACTCAGCCTATGATTCAGGTACGTGATTTATTCTATCACAGTTCAAGAAGCCTTATGAAAGATGAAAAAGCACATTAAGAGGACATGTTCTCAGTGGCATCTCAAAGGGCATGCAAACCTGATTTCTTCAGGATTTGTACTGGTCCAGTTTTACCTAATAAATATATTAATATCTGTCTGATACAGAATGCCAATATTATATCTGGACATCATACCAAGGGAGGACTGCCAGGAATATATACACAGAATTTGACATCAGCTTGGAAATCGGTGTGAAAGAGATGTAATTCACTACAGAGAATATATTGCTTTGCAGTCAGACATTACACCGGGGAAAAAAATCAGGTCTAAAAATTGAACTGTACTGATGTCAGTCCTTTAGAAAAAGACATACAGGTTAGAGTGGATCACAAGAACATGAGTCATCAATGTCACCCCTCTGTGAAAAGTGCAGATATTATACAGACAAACGATCTTTCTGCTCTGCTCTGCACTGACAAGACCTCAGCTGAGTATTTCTCTGGTTTTTGGCAGCCCTTCAATAACCTTCTGAAACTACTGGAGAGACTCCAGAGAGGTTTCCAAAAAATTGCTACAGGAAAGATTGAACAAAATCAGAATGTTTGAATTAAAGATGAAAAGACCAACATGTTATGTGACAGCAGTGTTCAGGTACAAGATGAAAATTGGGCGGTTTTTGTCTATGGGCAGTGTGGATAAGACAAAAAGCAATGGGCTACAAAACCACTTGAAAAATACCAGTGAACTATTAGAACAGATTGCCTGAGGCACATTGTGGAGTGTCATTTATGAGGGGTTTTCAAGAAAGGTTTAGCAACCATATGTCCTGCCTGATGGGGCAAAGAGTGTTAGTTAAAAATTTGGGTTTGGCCTGTTCTGTCTCAGGAAGGTGCAAATAAGCCAGTCTTTCACTCTGGGCAGTGGCTTCTGGGGAGAAGGTGAAGGATATTCCAGAGGATGGGAGCCCTCAAAATAACAATAAAACCTGTTTTAGAATTCACACTCTTTCTCATCCTGAGGTCTTAAGGGAAAAGCAGGTTTTTTACCTCTAATGTGAATAACAGATCTAATTTTTTACTGTTTTTTAACATCAGCTTGCCTATATTATTTATGAGGGTTAAAATGTTATATTATTTAAAATTAGAGAAGCTGTTAGTGGAAACAGAACAGCAGAAATATCTCCTTCTCTCCCCCACTTTTAATCACACGTGTAGCAAAGAGTCTAAACCAGGAAATTTAGTATGGTTTGACTATCAAACCCCACTGTTCAGAATAACACACTAAACTGGCAAAGGAGCTGATTTTTTTCGTGCTTGTGTATAGCCATGGGGAATGTCAGAAATGTAATGAATAATAATCTGGCCCATGCCAGAGGGATGTCAACTGTTCCTGAAGAAGAGCAGTATTATCTTGGGATAGGACAAAAAGTTATGTGCCGTACTATATGTTATTTCGAATAATCCTCTCAATTATAAATTTTACACAATTGCGTTAAAACCAATGAAGAGATACATTTTCAATAAATACAGGACGCAGCAGGCACCATGGACACATTTTCTAGAAGAGATCTCCACTGAATTAAGATTATTGTTTGATTAAATTGACTGCCTGATGGTGAGGCTTCCAGCAGATAAACACAGCCAAGAATTTAATCAACAAACTGCATCATATTTGCATCTCTTCCACATTCTGTCTACTTAGAGAAGGAACAGATGCAGACTCAGTAGGAGTCAGAAGGCAAGGAATCAATAGGGAAATACTCTATTAAGAAGAAGTTTCTGAATTTATAATCCAACCTTGACCTAAATATGTTTAGATTCTCACTCTGATAATTCTCTCAAACTGATGGTCTTCAAAATCCATATTCTATCTATTTAACAATGTCCCTTTGCTGGCATCATTATTCTAAGTGAAATGCTGAAATAAATTCTCTTTTTAAGCCCTTCTGACATATGCTAGTGCAGATGTTACTCTAAACAGCTAACCTCTGCCTGTGGTTTATTTTAGTGGTTAGCCTACATCTGCTTTATAGGGATTTGTTGCCCAAAGTAAATAAATAAACAGATCTGTTTCAATCCATCTAGGGCACAAAATTATAACTGTCAGACTCCTTTGTGAGGGAGTCACCAGACTGCAGGATCTTTGGATGCATGTAGGGAACAGCATTACCCTTTACTTTGGCATTCAAAGTTGTGCATGGGCTTGGGCTGGAGGAGGCTCATCCCATGTTCACAGAAGGAGCTGTGCAAAAGACAGCTGAATCACAGACTGGCTGTGTCAAAACGCCTCCAGCAGCTTCCTCAGTGTTTTGCCACAACCTGCTTTTCTGCCAGCTGCATCACAAATGCAAGGTGTAGCAAACGGCTCCTCCTCTTTGCACCAATGAAGATGGGCTTCATCCTCAGCCTCCCACTTTCCCTCCCCTTTTATACAGCCCAACCTGTCTGGTCTTAGTTGGGCAACTTACTTCTGAGTAGTTGCAAATAAGAGTTATGGGGATGAACAAGGGTTGGTAGTTACAGGATGGTCCTCCCACTCAGTTCTTTTCAGTGAAATGAGACTGAACAAAGAAAAAACCATCACTTTATGTATTGCTTTCTTCTTTAACAATTTCTTAGCATTGTTATTACATAAAAGCAAGCATAATTCAGGAATAAGATCTGTACAGAAAACTGCAAGGAACAGGCAGCTACTTCTTACTTAAAATTGAGACAGAATAAGAAAAAACTGTCAAAATATTCTTTTATCCTTAGTAAAGAAGGGTCTAGACAAAGTATTTAGTTACATGGATATGTTCAAAGCACAGAGATTTATGTAGAAAAAAAATATACAAAATATGCGCCTGTAAATACACCACACTGAAAATATGCATGTGTGTATATATCTGTGCAAGTGTATATATATGGCTATGTATGATATAATTTAATTCAAAAAATACTTGGGTTTATAGGCAGAGTTTCAATTTGGGACTAGAAGTGTAAAGACTGTATTTGGAATAATTAAATGTGTGGTTGCAGACTTCATAAATTAAACCTTAATGGATAATGAAGCCATAGTAGCCTAAGAATATTTCATGTTACATGGTTTTGACCCTACCACAGTAAGACCTTGCTGAGTATCTTGCATTACTCATAGAATTTTTTTTTTCTGTGGGTGTGGGATTTATACTTTCACCAGTTGATCACATGGTGAATGGATTTCTTGATTTTTTCCAACGTAAGGACAGGAAAATTTAAACTTTGCAATCTGACAACTGTTTAAAGAGTTGAGGCTGTTGATTAACTGGATTCTAATTCAGTGTGAGGGAGCGCCTTCCATAAGGAATGTTCATTTTTCTCAAGAAAGATTCAGCTACTCCAGGGGCGTGTTATTCACATGGAATTTGTAAACTTATAAATAGGATCCCACAATAGTTAGTAGGAAGATACCGAGCCATTTTCATTGATGGGGTCAACTGGAGTCAACCCATCTTACAACAGGTGACAAGAACCATCCTCAGAAGATGATTCTCTCCTTGGATGATCTCTAGCACAACAAACCAATAGCATATATGCATATCAGAGACAGAAGATTTTTAGATATCTACAGCTGTCTGAGATGAATTCTTCCTTCAGTTGCCTAAACTGCATTATCTCCCCAGTGCTGAATTTTCAAATAAGGGGAAGACCACCAAGTTCTCATTCTTTTGTGAAGGTGGACAGTATATGGGGGTACTTGTCTGCATTCCTTCAACTGAGAAGAAATATAATCTAAAGTGGGCAATTTTTGTCCCTGGGTGAGATATATAGTCTGTATATTTAGTATATTACATCCTGTTTTGTACTTATTCTTTTATATTCAGCATAAAAAATAAGCAACATTGCTACAAATGAATTTTTTTTCTTATAAAGGTAATTTTATGATTATATATATGTGTAGGATCTTCTTACCCTAATACATATTTTCCAGTTTAATTGGATTAATTATTGAACTTTCATATTTCATAATCAGTAAAATAGCTCTTGGCTGTAGCAAGGAACAATGTAATATGTACACATAACTTATGTGAAATAGCTCCTTGTATTTGTCATTCTATTTAACAAAATCAAAAGTAGAAGTTTTCATGTTTCTGATCATCACTCTTTGCTGCTGAGTGACTCCATCAGGTATATAAAGACTCAGAAATGCTGATTTTCTTAACTTTCCTAAAGAGTCTATTCCAGTTGCTTTTGGAAATTTGGTAGAATACATATAAAACATTTTACTGTTTGTGGGGAAATTAGGAAATGGGTTCTCTTTGATTGATTCTAAGAAAATATATGGCATAAAATTTTCAGGAGTCTGTTATCAATACTAATACAAAAATAGAAAGGTTTGGGTTGGAAGGAACCTTAAAGGTCATCTAGTTCCAACTCCCCCATCATGGGCAGGATCACCTTGCACTAGTCCAGGAAGCTCAAGTATGCAAAAGCATACAAAAGCATATT
>WAAE01026484.1:0-11611 GCA_013400495.1 Nicator chloris
AGAAGTATGATGCTATATTTTAATATATTTTTATATTTTGCATTTGTCAGTAAAGATAGCTTATTTCTGACTAACATGACATTCTGGTTTTCAGCCTGGGGATACAAACAGACTTACTATACTGTGTTTTTTCAAATACATACAGAATCTGATGACACAGATATCATTCAGTATAAGCACCTTACTGAGCTTCAGACATATGAATTAGAAGCTCATAGGGACACAAATACAAGGCAAACATTTGCACAGAAGTGGCTCAGTAGGAACATTTGTATTTGAAATAGCTTTTGAGTGTTTGGATTAAGAACCAAAGCTGAGTGGGAGGGATGAAGACAGATTAGACCAGACACAGATGTCTTTCAGTAATATGCCTTGAGATGCATAACCACAACATTTGTGAATTTACACTGGAGACTTTCACTGGTGAGTAAACTGAAAGAAAAGACCAGGTCTTGGGAATTACTTCATTTGAATACTTTACTGTTGTCATCATATTAATTTGTCGACCTTCAGTTTTTAAACTGAAGTTTTAAAAAAACAATAAATCTTACTGTACAACAGTCACAACTACATTAATTAGGAGAAATGTTTCAAGAAATCATTATTCATTTATCTCTTCAGACACCTACATTACACAAAAAGTCTGAATTAAATACCAGAAGAAGCTGGATAAGAGTTAGGTTGCTTACAATTTTTATACAGAGTTAGATCCACTGGTGTCATTCTAACAGATTTCTGGTTAGTCATACTAAAAAAAATAGTCATATTTTATTTTCCACATGCATTTAATGTAATGCAAGAACCAAGGAAAAAAGAATTTCTGCATTCCCTGGATTGGGAGGTTCATGACAGTTCATGCACTCCTTTCTGCAAACTACTACTTCTGGATGATTCAGCTATTTGGCTGCATGACCAAGCACACTATAGATGATTCAGAAGTATATATCCTAAGATTTATTATTGCTAAGTATAATGCAGTGCTTCAACCAGACTAAAATCTAGCAAAAATGGGTCAAAATATTAAAATCCTGATTTTTGGCACTCAGTTTTGCTGTTGGCCGCTATCTTGACATACGTATATTAAATACAGTAACTAACAAAACAAAACCCCCTTTGAGTATAAAACTTCTGCAGCCTTATATCAACTGTGGTAATATCTGTATGGTATAACCTCTGATATTGGTTCTAATATTAAAAATGCAGACAAAACATGCTGCTAGCATTCAGGATGAAGGACTCTTTTAAGTTCAAGTAGACCTTCCAAACAGGTCTACTCCTGGGTGGTGGTGCCTGACATGCAAGACAGGAAATATAGTTAGGCTTTTGTTAAAACATGTCTGGCATTTATAAATGACAATATTTTCACTAACAAATATCTTGTCAGTAATGTTAGAGTGGTAGCTGTCAGAGGGACAAGGAATATGAGTAGTGAAAGAAAGAGAGAAAAAGAGAAAGAGAGAGAGTGAAAGAAAGGAGGAAAGAAGGAACAAAGGAAAGAAGGAAAGAAAGGAGAAAGAGAGTAAAAAAGCCCCACTTGCCTTTTCCCAAAAAAGACACAAATGTTAATCCGGATTCCACAACCAAGCTTCTATTGCCTTTAATGACACATAATAGGGTCCTCAGTCATAGAAAGACAGCCACATTTCTGTGTAGCACCAAGAACCCATTTACACTGAGGAAAGAAATAGCCACCTAAACCTAAAAGTTTTTGTGCATAATAGCTTTTTATGAAAAAGACATATGACCCAATTTCATTTTGACAGAAACCATGCAGTGAAATGGCCATCTGAGGTAAAATGCTCCCATTAAAATTCATTTTTGCTGTGAGCTTTAATTCTTAATAGAACTTGGGCCATACAGAATTTAGGTACAAATGCAGTTATTAACTCATGCAGAACTTAGCACAAAAGTTACTTACAGCTTGAGTCCTTCACTTGAAGAAATTGCCTACCGTGACATTTGCTGTATTTACAACATGACTGCAAGGCATCCTTCCAGAAAGAAAAGAGAACAAGTCCAGAAGAAAACACTAACTCAGTAGGGTTTTTCAAAGGTTTTGATTTTAAGCAGGCTGACTACATGCCCTACTATAGCATCACACCTTTCTACATGCTTAGCTTCTTGAATATTTCCATCAAAGCCAATGAGACAATTCAAGTACTTGCAGGATGAAATAAGCATTTGAACCCTTTATACCACTGAAAAATCAGCTTGAACAAAGAATAGCCTAAACATTGTGAACCTTATTCTCAGTAAGTGCAAATTCCTATTATCCCCTGGGTTTGTTTTAACTCCACAGACTAACAGCCATTGATGACATAGGGGCATATAAATAATTTAAATGCAACTTCTTGGAAGAAGTGCAACCATTTAATCATTATTTTATCTCTAAAAAGTGGAAAGAATTTAGGAATTTATAAATGAGGCCTCATTTACACAGTTATTTGTAATAATATTCCATTTGTTTATAGCATTTAAGGTAAATAACCTATTAAAAGTGAGCTAATAGATTCTGTAAATCTTATAGTAGTATCAAGAAAAATAGTTAAGCTTTTTACAAATAGCCATCTTACAGGTTTTTCTCAAAGACCCAAAAACATTAAAGACATGAAAGATGCTAAAATACAAAAATCAAATAAAAAGGATTTGAAAATTGCATTATTTAAGCATTGGAATAAATTGTGTGCAAAACCACCCGAGAGAATACAATCTATTCTGAATTTATTTCTCTCTTATTTTGTGATTAAATACACGAACTGGCCTCTACTGACATTTTAAAATGCTACTTTTAGAGTCATGTCATGCTTTAAATAATTCCAGTTTGAAATAATTGATTCATGAGCAGTTTATCTGATTTACTTCACTACCAGATGGCACAGAAATGTTATGTGTCATGAGCTGTGCTACTGGATCTGGCTAAAAGACTGGATTACTTTATGTATTGCACCTGTAGTGGCTTTCAGTAATGAGAGCCCTGTAAATTAGCTCAATAAATGAATTTGACATTTATCTTTCAATAATCACTGATTGTTAGACTACAGGAAAAGGAAAATGTTTCTGGATTTGAGTTAGCAGCTATGGTATAACAAGTTCCCTCCTAGGTATCATGAAGATACAACTTGAACAGACACATTTAGTGTGCTGAAATACAGCAATGCAAGCAAAACCCTCATTAATGGTTTCCCCTATGGGATAGGTAAACTCTGAAAAGTGAAAAGATTATGATATAATTTAAAAAAAAAAAGGACGATCTGTCTCAAATTCTGTATTTCAGTATTCAAATTGAAAGGAAAATGATTCTGGCATCAGTTTTTGGACCATCACCAAGTCCCATATAATACTTTATCTACTAAAATCAACTTCCATGGAACACGGCAATGCTTTAAAACATTAACTAGATCCAAAACTGTGAAATTTAAACTTCCTATGTTTAAGCATAGAGTTAAATTCTTTCTCTTGCATTGCATAATGCTATATAATAACTTATGAGATGAATATGGGAAACACAGAATCAGGAACTGTAACTTAGAGAAAACACACCACTTCATCCATTCAAAACATTTGACTGACCATCAAGGCAACAAGGTAAACACACAAGAATTATGCCACCAGTCACCTAAGCTGGAAAAGGATGCTGCAGACACAGAAGTCCCCTCCTGGAAAGTTGAAGAACAAACTTGTTTGCAAAGCTGATTTATTAAAAAACCCCCGTTGGCATCTGCCAAAACAGAATGGCAGCAGCTTTTAAATCCAAACTGTCTCACACAGATAGTGAAAGAAAAAACCTGACAAGGTGTTTATGCCCAGAGCTGCCACTACAGCTGGGAGAGTATTCTGTCCTTTAGAAATATAAAACTATGTAAAGTGTTAAATGAGCTGATAGGAGGTATGCAAAAAATTTTGAGGTAGATCCATTCGTATGAAAATTGAGTTCTACAATCACGACAAATATTATCTAGATCAGGTGTGGTTTGCATTCTGAGCTAACTGTTATGGGCTTGGGTTTGTGAGTTTGGGGTTTTTTTTAATCTGACAAAAAAGATAGCAGCAACTGCAAAGAAAAATATTTTTTGTTGGCTCCTCACATCCTGAAAAGCAGTGGAGTAAGTAAAAAGCTGAGACCAGGGATGAACATAAAAGATGCAAATATGGCAACCCACCACCTGATGCTTCCCAAAAAGGGAACCAAGTAGCAAACAGAAGCTGGAGGCAAAGAAAGCAACAGATGGAAGTTATTCAGAGAGGAATTACCTTGTAAAACCATATCAAGCATGAAGAACTGATACTTCACCTTTGAGGTTTGGAAATATCAGTCACTCTGTGTCAAATTGAGCAGGCAAATTTCCACTAAGGGGATCTACCCAGTGGCAGAGCAGCTAGAGGGCAATGTAGGGAACAGAGAGACATGGACACACCATCTTGTAATAATTCTGACCAGACAATGAAGAAGTGACACATGGAAAGCGGGGCCTGAGCCATCTTGTCAGATTCCCTGCTTGGGCATTTGCCGAGGAGGAGCTCTGGCTGGCTCCAGGGACCAGAGCACCTAGTGGTACCATTTTGGACAGATTGCTGAGGATTTTCTGGAGGAAAGCTGAAGGACTGTCACTCAACCCTTTAATACTGATGGAAAGCACACACTTCTGACATCAAAGAATGGAGAAGTAAAACTCCGTGAAATGGAAACGTTAAGCATTGGAAAATGCTCTGAAGCATGTCCTTCTCTTGAAACTGCTGGAGCAACAACAAAAATAAGCAGTGATAGAAAGCACTGACAAAGTTATGATTATTGAATGGCAGCTACTTAAGAAGGCATTCCAACTAGGTGTTTCAGATGCTTGTTTATATGCAAAGAGTAGACTTTCTCCACATCATATACATGCTTGTCTTTACAAAATGGCATGATGTGCTCTCTCAGCGCTTGAACATTGCAGATCTTTATTTTTTAATAACTTAGAGAATTTTGACCTATACTTTATCAGATAAACAAGCTGAAAGGAACCAACTGCTTTATTTATGTTATCTTATCCCCTCAACTGCAGACTTTTAGGGTATATTAAGACTATGTAATGTGGGAACACTTCTGACTTGCTGGACTCAAGCATTAACACCAGCCATACTGTCACTATCCTTGGGGATGAGAAGGGATGATATGTAATGTTGACATCATCCCATAGATGAAGGAAAACCTTTTTACAGCATATAAACACAGTCATTGGCTTAATTTTATTCTGCTTTTAGACACAGGATTCTGAATCAATGCAGGTGATGCTGCTGCTGTTTGTGCACAGTAACAATACACTCAGACTTGGTTTCAGTGGAGCACACCTGTGCTTACAGCTTTCCACATGCCATTGAACATTATTTACTTTAACAACATACGTACTTCTTCCAGATATCCTGCTTGAAACTGCATATATAGTCAATTTCAGTAGAGAATTGTTTCCATATTTCATTGGCAGGTTCCAAATGTAATCTTCCTGATATGTGGATTTAGTTCAGGGATCTGCCAAGCAACCATACATCAGGATTTTATTTCCATATATTACATCTTATTTTAAGCTTGAAATAATCTGTATGATTAAAAAACTGAACTTCTGACAATATGTCTCTGATTCTGCTTGTTCCTTGGGGTTCTTCAACGCTGTGAGGTATAGGTCAATAGAAAGGTTCCTATAATTATGTTGATCACCATTTCATGTAGATCTACATTTCATGTAGATCACTGTCTAATTCTTAAGAAATCTAAAATGATCCATTATCCAGTTGCATAACTTTTCCCTTATCAAAGAAAGTAGCTCTTTCTTTCTAAACTATTATTATTTTACTAACAGTACCTTCAAAGACATGGAGAAGCAGATCTGATCTGTTAATTCACTTTATATATAAAACTGCCTTGTGCAACAGACAGCACTCTTGTGAATTTTAATTGATTTCGTCTGCTGTACTATCAGAAGTCAAACACCATTATAAAGATACTTTGAGCCATCCATCAGCCAGTGCTCCAAGGGAGCAGAAGCTGAGTTTTGGAACCTTTGCCCAGCAGGATCACAGCTTCTGAGCTTCTGAATGAAAAAATGTTTCTTACTGCTTCCCTTGAACAAAAATTAAAAAGAAAAATAAAATATAGAACACAAAATGAAAATCAAACTCCATTCCAGCTGGAGGAAAGGGAGGAGAAAAAGCCAGAAGATTATTCAGTGAGGTTCTCTCGCCTATTTTTGCTCTGAACAACGCAATCAATCTCTGCATTACCATATTCACTTTACATTTTCCCATTTGACTGATTTTCAGATGGAATCACTGTCACATAAGAGCACTCAACAGAATTACTGTGTCTCTTCTGCTAGCTACTGCATTACATTTATAGTTCAATATCTGGAGTTTGTTTTCTTTTTCCTTTTTACATCCTTATTTTACCTTGTCTCTGACCAGTGTCATACCTATTCCTAATTGCACTCAAGATTTTACACATACCTGAGGATGGATTTTCATTATTTATCAGTAGTTTATCTCCTAAATGCTCATAATGTACAAGGTAGCTTCACAATACACTGTATATGGGAATATGTATGTAGGAGTAATAACAATCTTTGAAGTGATTTCTGCATATTGTGTTCCAAATCTAACTCCCTGTGACATGTTTGCTTCATTCGTCTGGATTTGGGACATGAAATTGATAGGGCTATTATTACCACAGTTTTTGAGAAATTCCTCTTATTTCATGAAAAATAGTTGAAACACTTGGGCTCAGAATGGCATTTATAAAGTAACCATCAGTTTTTACGATCATTTGGCTTATTCTGCTTTGTTAGCAAAACTGAAAACTTCAAGGATTAAATATCAGCATGTTAAAAATTTCAGATGCTAACCATGAAGCAATCAGAAAAGCTATAAAAACAAGGCTTGCTAGAATAAATAAATAAATAAATTGCATGTTTCCTGGTTTTTCTATATATTATAAGCCTACAGTAAACACTACAGTCTTTCTATGCAACACTGGTGCTCACAGCTCATGGTACTGGGAAATTCAGAGCATATGGGTCCCAGACCAGTTCCTTTTCCCACACATAAGGAAACCATAGCCTTCATGCCCTGCACTCTCTCACTGCCCTACAACCCCAAACAAGCCTCCATTTTACAGTCCCCACCTAGGAGTATAACACCACGTCACTACCTTTTCCTACCACTCCTTCAAACTGATCCCTGTCCATCCATTTAACTTCCTGCCACATTCTTGTTACTGATAGCTGTAATCATGTCTGGGAAGGTATGTAATCCCATAGCCAGGAGCCAGCACCTCCAGACAGTTAGTTATTACTCTGAGATTGCTAAGTGTCAGAGATTTAGGTTTAAGAACTCCACAGAGGCAATTGTTAATCACTGATATCTCTATTATCTAAGGGATATAGCCTGCAACTAAGGCGAGCTTCTCCACACAGGCAGTGGAATCATATGGATCTGTTTGCCGTAATAACATTTCAAGGTTTACGTGCACTAGGAAGTTTGTAGGCTGGCTGAAGCATTAGCTTTTATAAAAGATTTACAAATCAGTGGTGCCTTATGTTTTTGTCATTTCCTAGAATTTCATAATCTAATCAGGATACAGTGATACAGTTCCTGAGAATCAGGACCTGTACAATCCAGAATATTGAAACTAATAGTTTGCAAGTGTTTTCTCAGGGAAATTTGCAAGTGTTTTCTCAGGGAAATATATTTACATACATCAATTTTTTTCCCAAGGACTGGAGAGCTTGAATTTTTTTTTTTTTTTTTTTTTTTTTTTTTNTTTTTTTTTTTTTTTTTTTTTTTTTTTTTTCCTCGAAGAAAGGAGATTGTGTTGTTTCATTGCCTGCCAGAAAACCCTTAAAATTTTTTTAAAAGGGTTAGTGAATTCCACACAAATTTCATAGAGGGACTGGCATCTACCATTTCTATACATATCTTTGTGAATCAATGACAGACATTTAAAAAAAGAAGGGAAAGCTTAGTTGTGTTTGATTAACTAATCAGTTGTGGAATTATCAACCTAACATCACAGATGTTAGAGGAAGGAAGTGGAAGTGTCCAGAGAACATGTGTGCACTATAAACTAGTAACATGCCTGTGATGGTAGCGGGCTACAATTGTGACTATATTATTGATTAAAAGTTCATCTGGACCAAATAAGAAAAAATCAAAATCTCTAGTCAATCTAATGAACTGGTGTAGTTTATTCCTTCCATACCTCTAATTTTGAATTTGAAATTACAGATGTTTAGCTCTGTTGTTTGCTTTAATTTTGCCGTTAAAATTAGTGTTTAATAGCTGTGAAACATCTAGAAATGGTGAAGTGAAAGCAAGACTATTATTTGACAATTGGTAGATCTGGTTTTAAAAATCCAGATGGATTACAAGGTTTTCTCAAAGAATTTTGTTATTCAAAAAACTGTTGGAATCTAGCAGGAAGAGAAATAAAAATTATGTTGAGAAGCCACAACCCAAGTAAAATGTTTTAATTTTTTTAAATTAGTAATACTGGTTGGTACTGAAAGAACATTTTGTCTTGAATGAAATACAAAACCACTCCGACTAGAAAAGGTTCACAGAGCTTTATTGGGCATTAATGCCACCTACTGGAAACCAATAAAGGCAGAAATTCCAACTTTGAGCAGTGCCCAAATACCCAAAGGAAAAGGAGTGAATTGCTGTCACACATAATCACTAAACCCATAAGCCTGGTGTCAAACTTGCAGGCAAGCCCACTAAAAGATTAAAATCATGATACTGTGTAGGTGAATAACTAAAGAGAGCGCTTGCAATTGTGTGTACCAAAACAAAGAAATCTGTCCATTCTGAACTTTGAACTCTAAACTAAAACCCAGAAATATTCCTCTGTGTTTACAGAATTCTGAAGTTTTAAGACGATTTTTTGTACCAGGGACAGTCATACAATATATGTGACAATATGAGATATTTCCCTATAGCTGTAAGGCTAAGACAATTTCTCTGTTGACAGCTGAAATAGACCTTCCAATTACATTTGAATGTATAACAATATATTTATTATAACTTGAAAAATCATGGATCTGCCAATTGTAAAATAAAGTAATCGTATTACATCACAGCCAGAATAAGGAGCGTCTCTAGCCTATCTGTAAGCAGAAATTAGATCAAAATACAAATTACCTTGAATATTATTTATTGACTTGAATGGGAGCTAGTATAGCCACCTAACAATATATGTTCTTAAACAAAAAAGTTTAACATTCCTACTCAGGCAATTAGAATCTTCTGTTCTTTTTTCCTCTCACACACAGAAAGCATTCTGGGCATATATATTTTGTGTCAGTTCAAAGTTTCTGAGACATCAAGACATTCCAGCCATCCTTACACTATATATTACATTCTGATCCTAATATTATAGCCCAGTAATCAGTGCCATAGGCAACCCACCTACAAGCATGAGAACAAATTTTAATGACAAAGGAAAATATAAAAGTAAAAATTACAATGGAAAAAATTATTATAGAATCATAGTCATAGAATCATAGAATATGCTGATTTGGAAGGGATCCATCAGGATCATCAAGGCCAATCCTGGCCTTGCACAGGACATCCCAAGAGTCACACCATGTGCCTGAGAGCATTGTCCAAATGCTTCTTGAATTCTGTCAGGTTGGTGCTGTGACCACTTTCCTGAGGAGCTTGTTCCACTGCCCAGCCACCCTCTAGGCGAAGAACCTTTTCCCTGATACCCAACCTAAACCTCCTCTGACTCAGATTGATACCATTTCCTTGAATACTTTCACTGGTCACGAGAGTGAAGAAGATGGTACCTGTCCCTCGTCTTCCCTCACGAGGAAGTTGGAGACTGCAATGGCATCTCCCTTCAGTCTCCTTCAGGCTGAACAGACCAAGTGACCTCAGCCATTCCTCACAGGGCTTCCCTTCAATGCCTTTACCATCCTCATGGCCCTCCTTTGGACCCTCTCTAATAGCTTAATGCCATTTTTATATTGTGGCACCCAAAACTGCCCCCAGTTTTGCCCCTCAAGACAAGGCCGCCTCAGTGCAGAGCAGAGCAGGACAATCCCCTCCCCTGCCCAGCTGGCAATGCTGTGCCTGATGCCCCCCAGGACACGTTTGTCCCTCCTGCCTGCAGGGAACTGCTGATTCACATTTTTCTTGCCATTAACCATGACCCCCAGGTCCCTTTCCACAGTGCTGCTCTCTGGCCTCTGGTTCCCTGGTCTATACACACAACCTGGGTTGCCCCAGCCCAGGTGCAGAATCCAGAACTTGCCCTTGTTGAATTTCATGTGGTTGGTGATTGCTCAGCTCTCTAATTTGTTGAGGTCTCTCTGCAGCGCCTGTCTGCCCTTGAGGCAGTCCACAGCTCCTCCTAGTTTAGTATTACTGGCAAACAGTATCTCTTCAAGTCCCACATCCAAGTTATTTATGAAGACGTTGAAGAGAACTGGGCTGAGGACGGAGCCCTGCAGAACCCCACCAGTGACCAGATGCCAGCCTGATGTTACTCCATTCCATAAATAAATTTGAAATCATTGCTGTTTCTAAAATAATGGTTTCTGGTTTTGTGTATTGCACTCTTTTCAATAAAAATAAAGCTTAAAAGGTCATGTTGGTTCTTAGTGTCTCAAATGCTCTAACTATTACAGATATACAAATGCAATACTCTAGACAGAAATAGAAAGGGCAGAAACAAGAAAATGCTTAGATAGTGTAAACTTGCTAAAATAACTCAAAAGAAATATAGAAATATAAAGACAAAAATGTCTTTATAAAGACATGACAAGAAGAAATCTTGCATCAGATGCTAAGTCAATTAAGAGTTAAATTTCTTTTAACAGTGCTCTAGAGCTCAAAATTAAAGAGTCCATTCACTGTATGCCAATTCCTTACCAACACAGAGAATTCTTGTCAGACAAGACTTTGTTGATTTGATATATTATATACTTCAAGAAATAAAAACTTATCCCAAAGAGAACTCTTGTTCCCTTAGTCTCATAAAATTTCAGCATTTCTGCAGTGCCATTGGAAAACTTAGCAGTAAAATGCAGGGAAAGATGTTATAATAGATAGTATCCTGCTAAGCTATAAGCACAGTTAGTGGTTATGGCACAGAAAAAAAGCCTTATGGGCTATGGTTAAGGGTTAGGGTTAGGGTTGGGGCTAGGGTTAGGGTCAGATTTTTGTGCATATGTGTTTTTAGTGCCCGTGGGCGGAAATCTAATGTCCGCAGCTTACAGGCAAGGAATGGTCAAAATTTCTTCCGCTCCAAAATATTTTTATCTGTTTAAATTTCCCAATCCGTTTTCCTTTTCCAGATCAATTTGTTAAACATAAAAAAACCCCCTGAACCTAACATGAAATTTAAACCCGAAACCTAAAACCATAAAAATACCACTACCTCTTGCCCTAGGCCTAGCACAGTAATGATAACCCCTATCCCTAACCCTAACCTAACCCTAATTAAATAACACTAACCCTAAACCTGATCCACTACGTCTAAATCTAAACCCCTAACACAAACCCTAACTCTAACTCCAACCCGAAGGAAGTAAACCTAACACCTAACCCTAAATCTAGCCCCAGCCCTAACCCTAAC
>WAAE01026489.1:0-34607 GCA_013400495.1 Nicator chloris
AGTCTGACCTCAGTGCCAGGGAATGTTATGGAACAAATGATCCTAAGTGCAATCACACAGCACAAGCAAGGAATAGGCCCTAGCCAGGATGGGTTCTGAAACGGCAGGTCCTGCTTGACCAACCTGGTCTCTTATTATGACCAGGTGACCTGCCTAGGGATGAGGGAAAGGCTGTGCACCTTGTCAGCGTGGACTGAAGTAAGGCGTTTGACACCAGTACCCACAGCATTGTCCTGGAGGAGCGGGGAGCCCATGGCCCGAAGGGGTGCATTCTTTGCTGGGTTAAAAACCCAGCTTGGCTGGGCCCAGAGCACGGTGCTGGGTGGACTTACATCCACCTGGCCACCAGTGGGGCTCCCCAGGGCTCAGTACCGGGGCCAGTCCTGTTTAAGAACTTCATCAATGATCTGGATGAAGGGATCGAGGGTAAGTTCCTCGATGACATCAGGCTGGGTGGGAGTGTTGGTTTGCTGGAGGGCAGGAGGGCTCTGCAGAGGGATCTGGACAGGCTGGATCCATGGGCTGAGGTCAGCTGTGTGAGGTTCAATAAGGCCAAGTGCCAGGTCCTGCTTTTCAGTCAGAACCACCCCAGCAGCACCACAGGCTGGGGGCAGAGTGGCTGGGAAGCTGCCCAGAGGAAAAAGACCTGGGGGTGCTGGTGACAGCAGCTGAACATGAGCCAGCCTGGAGAAAAGGAGGCTCAGGGGTGCCCTGATCACTCTCTACAACTCCCTGAAAGGAGGCTGCAGCCAGGTGGTAGTTTGTCTCTTCTCCCAGGCAACCAGTGATAGGACAAGAGGAAATGGCTCCAAGCTGTGCCAGGGGAGGTTCAGGCAGATATTAGGAAAAAAATTTCTTCACTGAAAGGGTGGTCAGGTATTGGAACAGGCGCCCCAGGGAAGTGGTGGAATTACCACGCCTGGAAGTGTTCAAAAAACAAGTAGACGTGGCACTTTGTGATATGGTTTAGAGGGCAAGGTGGTATTTGGTCAAAGGCCTTGACTATCTTGAAGGTCTTTAAAAACTTTAATCATTTTTTGCTTGCTGCCTGGAGAGGCTGCGGAACCTCTCTTGCCACAGCTGCACCTCCTCGTCTCCCTCCCTCGCACTCAGCACCCGGTAGCTCTTGTTACTCTTGCATTCCACGCGAGTCACCTGCAAGGACAGCTGGGGTTCATGGGAGTGGTACCACTGCCCATCCTTCCCAAGGAAGGAGGCCTCCACGATGGAGGGCATCTGGATGCTGGGATGATGGGGCCACCAGGGGGGAGAGGGGAGGACCAGCTGAACTGACAGCTGGACTGTGTGTTTGTTAGGATACAGCCCAGTCCCCTGTCCTGCTCTGGTGATCTGGGGTTTTGTTACTGCCTAGGGAGCTCCCAGCAGATGGGGGAGATCCTGCCCTTCAGGGATATACAGGGATATCAGCCCTCACATTGTCCGTGCAAATCCCACCCACCAATGATACCCCAGGCATGCTGCGGCTGCTATTTGTCCCCCACCTCCCCTACACACACCCAATTCTGTCCTCCTAGAAGGAAAAGCAGTGGGCCAGTGAGTCCAGCAGGGACCTGGGGCTGGCTGTGGAGGGGCCAGGCATGGAAGAGGTGGCTGTGCAAAAGGCAGCATAGCTGCTTCTCACCCTCTCGTTGTAGATGCTCTTCAGGAGGCACTGGTAGCTCTTGAACATGCAGTAGTTAGGATGCTGAACTCCACTCGAGTCACAGACCTGCTGACAAGGGAATGAAGGTCAGAGAAAGAAGAGGAAACAGAGGGATGGGAACATCCACAGATGGTCACCCACCTTTCCCCAGCTACCCCCGTCTTGGAAGGCGTCATACTCTGCCTTCAGCCAGAAGGATACAGCAGGGTCCTCGCAGCCATACATGGCCATCTGGCTGCACCAGTACTCCAACCTCATCCCTCTCAAAAAGTCCATGTTATAGTGCTCCAGGGTCTGTGAGGACGTGGACTGCAAAGGGGTGGCATAAAGTGAACCATGCTTCTTCCTCCCCTTCCACAGCTCCCGGGCCAGGCTCCTCCTGAGAGAGCAGCAGGACACACAGCTCGCTGGGTACCTTGCCCTCTACGTCCTCGTGCTGGGCTGAGATCTGAGGGTTGATGTAGGTGGAGAAGCTGCCCGAGTCGCAGCGAACGCGGTTCAGGGTCTCGATGTTCTGGCACTGCTCCCTCTTCAGCGAGCAGAAAGCACAGTCGGGGCACAGGTCCACGTGATGCCGCCCAAGGTTGTCACACACCTGGGGTGGATCCAGCGGGGAGTCAGGGGGGAAAAGGAGACTGAGAAGCTCCCAAAAGAGGAGGCTGAGGGATTCCCATACTCCTGGCTTGGAGCCTGCCTCCCTGGTCACCCAGGTCAGCTTCTCTCAGGAGGTGGCCTGCACACAGTGGGGGCCAGAGGTGGACACTGGTGTCTTTACCGAGTCTCCAAACCCAAAGACTCTTTTTTCCATCTCCTTCCAGGCCATGGCGAGCATCGATGAGAGGCAATTTCCCTCCAGCACTGCGTAGCACAGGACCAGCACTGCCTCGTCGTTCTGCAGGGCCAGAAGGCTGACAGAGAAAGGGAAGGAGAGAGTCATCTCATTCCTTGTCACAAACTGAAGAGGTGCATCTTTAGTTAGAAACCGAAAACAATCCCCAAACAAAGCAAAAAATCCCTTCCCAAAGAAACCTTGGACTCTTGGCTAAACTGCAGAGAGGAATGGGGCTCTCTTCAGGGTCTGTACATGCCGTGTGACACGGAGGCTACAGGGGGCTGCTGTGCATTTGGGGACATGTGAGAGGGACTGGAGAGGAGCACAGCTTGAAGAGCTTTCCTAGGGCCCCTGCAGCAGCTGCTGCCTAATTTCATCCATCTGAGGGCACAGCGAGGAGGTATTTGTTAGATGTCTGCTGAGTGTTGAACGTCGAGCAGCCCCATTTGGGTCTGGAGGGTGTCACATATTAAGGCTCCCTCCCAAGTATTTGACAGAAATGGGGAGAAACTTGTTGACCGTGAATTAACTGTTCATCCAAACTGACATGGGTAGCTAAAAGTAGAAAATTTAGGGACAATGGGATCAGAGCAATGAGAATATTTGGCATCTCTTAGGACCAATGGAATTTGTAAACATGGTACAGAACTGTTAGCAGACAGGGATGGTTGGTTTCAATCATCATCAATGATGCAGAAGAGGTAAACATGCTCATTAGATATTTGCCTCTTGTGTCTGGAAACAAAGCCAGTGATAAATAAACAAACTTTGATCTGACAGAGAGTAAAGAAGAGCAGCAACTTCTTATGTTAAAATGCTCTTAAAATCCAACCATGGGCTAACACGTATGGACAAGCTTTCCCGAGAACAGCTGAAACTTCTTGGAGACCTTCAGATTAGCATTTGAAAAAAATAAAGAAGAGGTGGAGAACCTGAAGGAAGGTCATGAAGATGAGATTTCCTACGGCCTGGAAAACTTTCACCTAGAGGGAGAAGCTAAAAAAAGCATCACTCAGGTGAGCAAAGACACCAGTGGGTTCCCACTCAGTCACTCAGCCCTCTTCTGCCAAGGAGGGCTTCAGTTGGAAAGCTCTCCTTGCCAGCAGGTGGAAGAGTAATGATTTTGGTGACTGGAATACGGGTCAAGATCCATTCAAACCAGAGCAAACTGCATCTTCCTGACACCAAGGGTGTTGAGCATGGGAACAGCTGATGGGTTCTTCCTCCACAGTCTGCAGACTTCAAAAAGACATCCCAAACTTCTGTTAGGAGAGGAGTCAGTGGCTCAACCACATAGCACTGTTGTTTTCCTCAGGGCCCACCAGACACGGCTTCATGTCCTGTGCTGAGCAGGAATGTCAGGGTACAGGGTCAGGGCAATTCCTAGACCCGAATGTTAAAAGATGTGAACCTCACAGAAAACTGAGTTGTGCCACCGGCCCAAGTTTACCAAGAAATTCTGCTGTGTTCTCTGTCACATCCTTTTCCTCCTCCATCTCTGCTCTCCATCTCTGCTGAGAGGTTTTCTGGCCTCACAGTTGCAAATTTATGAGCTGATTTACCACCTCTGGGTGAGTATAACAGCACTGCTGCTGGTTCTCTCCACTCGCTGACACGCTGCTGAGCTGTTTGTGGATGCACAGAGGTTTCACCACGCTTCAGGGAAAGGGATGGGTCTATCTAAAGCGATTTCCGAATGCAAATCCCTCCCCAGCTTAGTACCTCTGCATGTTATTGTCCTAACCACTGCCCTGGAAAAAGTCTAACAGGTACTGTGAGGCAAAGATCCAAAGGGAATGTGAAAAAAAACTCCCAGGATTAAGAAGAATCTGTGGGCCGAGATCAGTAATTGATCCAAGGCAAAAGAGAAAACTTCAGGTAACAGCTTATCACACTTCAGCATCTCAGGATGTGGAAGGGCACACAGAGCCTGCTTCAGTGGTATCTCTGAAGAGTGCTGGTGAGCAGCATCCGCCTCTCCCGCCACGTAATGACAAGGATTTGGGCCATTAGCTTTCAGCTGCTGAACCTTCCTGATACTGGCTGGCTGAGGTGCAGTGAGCACCTGAGGCGAGCAGAAAAGAAGATAAGGAGAGAACAGCGGCTTTCCAGCACTTGGTGACTTCTGATTTAGAGGGGCTGCTGCAGGAAACGAAAAGGAGTTATGAAAAAGCCACTCTTAACAGCTTCAGAAAGAGGAGAAAAGGATCTTTGACTGCATGCCAGGGCTGGTTATGGGTGATGATAATTCAAAAAGAGGGTTTTTTTCTGGGGATGGTATTTTTAATGAAGGGTCTGGCCTTAAAATGAAAGCCTCTGGGGTTAAAGTAGATAAGCACCACAAGGACTGTTTGGAGGGGTAAAGCAGGAGGAGGAGGAGGGGGAGTCACCAGGAGTGTATGTATCTCTCACTGCACATGAATATCTCAAGGGTGAGTGCCAAGAGGATGGTGCCAGACTCTTTTCAGTGGCGCCTGGCCACAGGATAAAGAGCAGTGGCCGTAAATCAAAACACAAAAAGTTCCACCTCAACATCAGGAAGAACTTCTTTACATTGAGGGTGGCAGAGCACGGGAACAGGCTGCCCAGAGAGGTCACAGAGTCTCCCTCTCAAGTCAACCAAAACCCACCGGGACAGGTTCCTGTGTCACCTGCTCATTGTGACCCTTCCTCGGCAGGGGGTGGACAGAATGATCTCCAACCCTAACAATTCTGGGATTCTGAGAGGGCTCAGAGCAGCCTTGCTGGGGAAGCTGGGCTCACATGAACCACAGGTGAGCATCCACGTGCAAATACCAACAGAGTAAGATCTGGATCCGGGACAGCCCGATGCTGAAAGGGGTGTCGGGGCTGTAGCTGACAAATGACACAACAGTGGGAAGCTCTGGGAAAAAGGGCAAATGCAATTCTTTGTGCAAAGAGAAAAGCAAGGAAGGGAGGCTGATGTCCTTCCATGTACCCAAATGCTGAATCTCATCACTGGGTAGTGTGCACGGAGCTGGAACCTGGGCGTGTTTTAAAGGGACACTGGAAGTTGCTGCAGAAAATGAGAGTTGCACGGGCTTCATAAGGTAAGGGCTACCGAGCTCTCTTCAGCAATAAGCAACTTGCAAGACTGAGTCATGGTTTAGAGGTTAATTCTGAGGAGAGGAAATACTGGGAAATAAGGCAGAGAGCACAATAAGGACTAAAAATAGAAAATAGGTGCAATAATTGCCGTTTCCCCCTCCCGCCCAATGATTCACCGCTACCAGAAAAGACCACAGAAAAGCGCTGCAGATTCTTCTTGTATTACTGCCCTTGTCCCATCTCCCTCTAAAGATCACAGCTGGCCTCATCAGGCACTGTGAAAGCTGCAATAGCTGCCAGAGCAGCTGCCACAAGCCACAAGGGATGAATAAGAAGGATGGATGCCCTGCTGGACGTAAGACCCTAGGGAAGACACATAGCTCTGGGATCTGTGCCCCTCACAGCCCTGCCCACCTTGTGTTAAACCAGATGCTGAATGGCACCTGTGCACAAGGACCAGTCCCACCCAGCACTGCTCCTCTTGCTGGAATGGAAATGCCTCCAGGCATTTTGCCTCTTTTTTAGGTCATACTTCGAAGTCCCTCTGAGAGGAGGCGAGATGTGGCGAGCGGCAAAGCCGACAGGCGCGGTCTATCTCGCCTTTTTATCCTCAGTGGCGTTTAAGCTTTGCTTAGCATGATTGATGGGGATCGGCTGCCAGTTACAGACACACAGTCAGCATTAGTGTCTTTGAGAAACTCTGCAGCAGAATAGCGAGTGTCATCTGCAATCACAGCAGTCCCCCAGTAATCCCAATAGAACTCAATCACAGCAAGGCTCAGTTTCAGAAGGAAGGAGAACAAAATCCTCAATGAAACACAATCTTGCCTGAGAGCATATACACCAGGAAAACTTTTTCCAGGCAGTGAAAGCCTCCTACAATATTAGGAAGGAGGATGACACATGTTAGAGGCTTGCAGGAAGACAGTTATGGCTTTAACAACATGATGCAATTCATCTTTACATGCAGAAGTGGAATCTGGGCTGCACTGTGGCAGCGGCACGCAGCGTGTTCGAGAGAAACCACAGATGTGCAACCAGGCACAAAATCTGTGCGCTTACAGGAACATCACTGGCCAGCAAGAGAGTGAAACCAAAATGACTTCTCCATGAAAACCGCATCTAGACACCAATTTTTTTTTCTCTTGGTAAGCAAAATAACATTTGCATGTCAGTCAAAGCAAATGGTCCTCAGCCACAAGGTACTAAAGGATCAAAAAGTAAATTTGAATGAAAGCATTATATCCTTTTGCAGGTCTTTTCTCTGCCACCAGCCCCAGCTACCTGAGGACAGAGGCAAACAGATCCTGGCAGACCAGCTGAGAAGAGCTCAACACGCTCCATAAGCCCCTAACGCATCCATAGGCCAGAGGAGCTGAGGAGGGTGTGGGAAAGGCTTGCAGCAAGCTGGCCTGGTGCAGGGCCCTGTGCTGAACTGCCATGATGCTGCCTCCCAAACCAGAATGGGGAACCAGAAACACCCTGGGAAGAGCTGTGCACACATCCAGAGTGCAGAGACGTGCACGTGCTCCAGGAGAAGTAGTGTCCCTGCACAGCTTTGTGCTCCCGGCTGTTTCCTAGCCCAGGGCTGCTGCTGCTCCCCTTGGGTGAGGACAGAGCACTCCTGGGAGTGTTCCTCAGGTCAGGCTGCTTTATCAAACATCTGCTTCACCTTGCATACTGAGAGGCAAGGAACACAGCGAGACACATCCCAAGGACCTGTGTTTGCAAGGACACTATTTCTGCACATCACCCAGACTCGAGGGATGTCTTTGTATAGTGCAGATGGCCACAGTGTGGGCAAACACAGGCACGGGACAAAGCCCTGCCTGCAGCTCAGGCCCAGACTAAACTCACTTTGCTCAGGATGCAAGTACAGTGCCATTTTGAGGCACTAACAGTGCTGGATCACCCTCTGCCTGCTCACTTTGTGCTGGAGCGAGGGGTGCCTGGGGGCTCCCCAGGTACATTCCTGCTCTGGATGGGACAGCTTGCTCCAGAACACTTGCCCACACTCACCACCTGCTTCGAGCAGGGACAGGGATGCCCTGGGGCTGCTGTCTGGTGTGCAAGGACAGCCCTGCATGAGTGGCGTGTGGTACCCAGAAAGAGCAGACTTCTCCTCACCTGCCTCGGGGGGGAGTTTCCTGCTGTGGTGTGTGTCCCGGGCTCGGGCTGGTGAAGTTCCAAGAGGACTCCTTGGTGTCCAAGGATGCATCCAAGGAGAGGGCCGAATGGATCAGATGCCAGATGCTCTTCCTCAGGCTTTGTTCTTCCGGGGATTCCACCCTGGAAGGTGAGGTGGTAGCCCAGACAGTCGGTGGGTATGTAGTCCTGCTCTCCTGCCAGGGTGTGGACACTGCTGGCGTGGCTGTGGGGTGCGTTGTCGGCCATGGATTCTGACCTAGCAGTGCATGAGAGAACTTGAGAAGGTCTTCCACATAGTCCTGCAGCAGGGCACCAGCAGGTGACAGAAAAGCCTGCTTCTGAGTGGTGGGACAGAGGGATGGAGCGGCTGAGGGCGCTTTTTGAGGCCAGACAGAAAGCTGCAGGGGTGGAGAGCAGCTACAGGACACCAGCAGCTGAGCAGGGGTGCCCACCAGCAGGGGTGCAGCCATACCTTGTGTGGTGGGGGAGTCTGTGTCCGCTGCCGAGGAGTTGGCGGTGCTGGGTGGCTCCATCGGGAAAGGGCTCGGTAGAGACCAGCTCAAACATGGGACTCGCTGTGTGGAGGAGACAGGGAGAAACACGACTCTCACTGTGTTATCTTCCCTTCCTCCTCACCCTTCCGTGTCCCAAGAGGTGCTCTCCCCACCCGTCCCACATCCCACTCCTCACCTTGACGAAGAACTGCTGTTTGAGGCAGCGATACTGGGCAAACTGGCAGAAGGTCTGGAACTGTACCACCTCTGGAAATTCAGAGCAGACCGGCCCTAGAGACAGAGATGTGGGGTGGAGGCAGGCCTGGGGGCACCAAGAGACGGGGACCCTCGTGGATGCAGGGAACGTCCAAGCTGTGTGCCCCCAGGTGGAGATTACAGCCTTGGGCTGTTAGATCTCCCAGTTCCAGGCACCACATCCCTTTTCCCTCCAGTCTCCTGAGGGTTTCACTTCGTCCTCCTGCCCTTTTTCACACAGTTATCTTCCCTATGACAGAGACACAAATTTCCCATTTCCAGGATCTGATGCTTCTGTTATTAGTCCTTGCTGGGTTTAAAAAAGAGAAAAAAGGCAAGTTGTGATGTAATAGGTTAAGAAGATGACCAGAGAATCAGAGAATGGTTTGGTTTGGAAGGGTCCTTATAGATCAGCAAGTTCCAAGTCCCCTGTCATGGGCAGGGACTCCTTCCACTGGACCAGGTTGTTCAAAGACCCATCCAGCCTGGTCTTGTTGGGTCAGGGATGGGGCTGCCACAGCTTCTCCAGGTGGATGGCTCCAGAGGAGACAAATTCTTCAGGGCAATGTAATTTGACATCGATTCCAGCCTTGCAGGGGATGGAGGAGGGTCCATAGGGCCAGGATGCTGCTGGCAAACCATGTGCCTGTACACACATACACTGCAGTCTTGACCAGCACTGCCAACACGGTGACTCCAGAGCTGCAGCTCTTGCAGCGATTGCAGGAAAGCCAAGGGCATGCAGGAGAGCAGAAAACCCTGAAGAATTGGGTGATCTTATGCTCCCTCTGCTCTAGGAGTGCATGGCCTGGCTGGCACAGCTAGCCCTGTGAGAACAGGGGAAGTGCTGGCTGAGAGGGAGGGCATTAGCGGTGAAATTGCACTGCTCTCCCGATGCTGCTCATGCACCTTCCTTTACTCTGTACTCACTTCTTGTGTGGAGCAAACAGCTGCACCATCAAGAGTAGAATTTCAGATATACACCAGGATCCCAGCCCAGAAAAACACCCAACTTGCAGGGAAAACTCCAGAACCCCACCCCATCCCTTGTTCAAAGCACAAGGTGTTGTAGGGAGCACTCCAGATCCTCACACTGTCCTTTGTTTAAAGCACAAGGTGGCTGCCTTCCTCAGCACCACACCTGAATGGGCACAATCAATGCTCACGGATGTCTGGGTGTAGACAGCGCTGCCATAGCTCTGTGAGGACAGCAGAGGCTAAACATGAGAGGGCACACACTCTGCCACATCTGTTCCACCTCTCAGGCTGGCTGAAATGTGCCCAAATAGCCCTCAAACTGAAAAAAACTGGTAACACAAAAGGGAATAAATTCTGCTGGATAGGTGTGTTAGGCCGAGGGATGGGAGAAAAGAAGCTAAAGAGGGCAACCTGCAAAACTATCCCATCTTCTGGCACTTCCAGATGCTTCTGTTCTTGACAACTGAGTCTCTGAAGGCAGCAGCAGTGGGAGTGTGGCTGGACATGACAAAGAGTAGTGCTGGGGAATTGGGCACCAAAAGGAGAGAAACCAGGGACAGACCCTGGGTGCACAAAGCACCACGGCATGGTGAATTGCAGGTGCCCAAGAGTGAGTGAGGAGCACGGGACCCATTCCTGGGTCTGGTGTTGTGGGGTGGGATTCGTTCCCCCAACACAGCTGCAGAAACCAGCAAGAAATAGTTGCCCGCAAGCTGCAGTCCAAATAAGCACAGTTGGCTGATCATTCAGCTCATTGACGTTCATATCTAAATATAAAGACATATTTTTTTTATGAGAAAATTGCTCCTATTTTTTTTCCTCTGAAGAAAAATACAACAGAAGTAGTCCCAAGTTTTTCAGCTGCACAGATATAATTATACCACTTAAATTCTCTGATGCAGGGGTGCAGGGAAAATATGACTGCAGAGATCTGAAGGGTGCTGTTGCTATGGTGCTTTCTGAACTGGGATGTTTCTTGGCTCCTGAAATGTTAAACACTTAAAAAGGCAGCTTATCATCTCAAGTTTTCTTAAAGACCTACGAGAGCCCATGAGCCAAGATTCTGCATTAACCCTCAGGTGAAGTTGCAAGGAGCTGGTAAGAGATGAGGAGCTACACTGAGCTTGAGAAAACTCTGGCCAGTTTTCCCTCCTGCCACCCCACCAACAGAGATGTGGAGAAAGGAAGGGCCACTGAAGTGGCTGTGGCTTTCAGCCCCATGACCTGTAAAGAGAGGCTGGGACTGCTGTGCTTGCTCAGCTAGGTGAGGAGGAGGAGTCACAGCAGTCCACAAGGGCTTGAAGGAAACCTACAGGAGGACAAACCCTTTTTGGTGGTGGCAGAGAGCACATGGAGCGGGAGAAAAACCGTGCAAACTCCTGCTTAGGAGGTTAGGGCTGGCCTTTGGGAAAAGGTGTTTTTTTCCTCCAGGAAAGTGGTGCAGCACTGAAAGGGACGCTCAGAGAGGCCACAAAAGCCGGAGTGCTCTAGTTCTGCCAGTGTCTGCTCCAAGCTGCTCTTTGGACTATAGAGCCCAAACCAACCCATCCCATTCCCGCAGTCTTGTGCCATTTTGGGGCACAGAAACAGCCACACTGCTCCAGCTGGGCCCACGTGCTCCTCTGAGCCAGGGGCTGGGTGATGCCCTCACCTTGCGGGATTTCTCCGTGGTTCTCATCCTGGTCCAGGTTCCGGATGGCGGGGCTGAGGCAGCCGTACTCCTGGCGCAGCAGGCACAACATGTCCGCCTGCCAGGGCGGGTGCAGCAGCCTGGCAAAGAAGTGCTGGTACTCCCACTCCGACAGCGGGCTGCCCGGCATGGGCGGCACCGGCGGGGCCACGGCGGCCGCCGGCAAGGTCAGCACACCTACGGGACAAACACGTGCGGCGGATGGGCTGGGCTGCCCTCGGCAGGGACAGGCGGGTGGAAGTGGAGGAGCAGCTTGGCCGGCCTCTGTGGCGGCTGGCACAGAGCAGAGTGCTGGGACAAGCACTTCAGATGCTGGCCTGAAGTCTCCCTCCGTCACCCCTGCCTGCAGGGTGCTGGGGTAACCAGGGACAAGGGGGGGGAAAGAGTACAAAGAAGGAAAAAAACCGAAAAACTTTAAAAGTCAGATTTTACTGTGAGCTTGGTCTGGACTAGGGGGGGAGTGTTTTGATTTTGGTTTTGTTGTTTCCTTTTTATGTGTATTTGTTTTATATTTGTTTTTGTGGGAGGAGGTTGAGAGGTTTTTGTGGGATTTTTTGTGCTTGGGTTGTTTTTTTTTGTTTGTTTGTTTGTTTTTTGGGGGGTGTTGATAAGCCTTTTTTTTTCCCCCCCTCAAAAGCTTCAGCCTCCAGAGGCACCCACAATGGTGGTGGCTCCCCTGCCCCCTGCATCACGCTATGGGCACATCCCTGTCCAGGGGGACATCCCTCCATCGTCTCCCTCCCCTATTCGCCTCCAGCTGGGCCCCTTCTCCCGCTGCCTCCGCACCACCCTCTGTCCCCCACCCTAAGTCCCCTGCAAGAGCCTCCGGCTGCGCCAGGGGCGGGCAGAGCTGAGGGCTGACACGGCCTGTGGGCCAAGTGCGGAGGTCTTGTGACAGATGGGGGTGTGGCAGCAGCAGAACGGGGCGTCCAGCCCCAGGCTCTGAGGTGGCCCTGCAAGGGCAGTCACTTACTCAGTAGCCACAGGAGCCACGATGTGTCTGCCACAGGCTTCGGCATCGTGGAGCTGCTCGGTGGCCAGGTGGGAGTCACTCCCAGACCGAGCAGGGCAGATGCAGGAAGTCTGAGCGCTCGGGTTCTGCCCTTGGCAACGGTGGAACCATTCCCTGGCCGTGGCACCGCAGCCACAACCCGATGTCGCCGCAGTCATGATGGAGCTGGGGACGGGCGTGGGGGCGGCAGCCGGAGCCGCCGGGGCTGAGGGGACGTGGCACTCACAGGGAGGGGACACGCCGGGCTCATGGGGACAAGGAGGAGCGGGAGCCAAACTGGGAGCTTCTCCCTCTGTTTGGGGACACGGTGGTGGCTGGGAGCGACCCACAACAGCATTTGAGGCCTGGCTAACCTGAGGCTGAGGGTACCTCAAAAGTGGTACCTATGAGGTCTTAAACCCCAAATTGTTTCATGCGGGGGAGAGGAGGCGACATCTGTTCCATCTGCAGGGGTTTCAGAAGCACCCCATGCCTTCCCAGGAGTGTCCCAGCACCGGCTTGCGTCAGGATGTGGTGAGAAGCTGCTTGACCTCTCCCAGGCACACACACCACTTTCTGAACTCCCGGGGAGTCAAGGGAGCACCAGCTGGTCTTCCTCTGCTTCTGGCACGGGTGCCCTGAGCACCTCTCTCTGCACAGTAAAGCCTTCCCGGGAAAAAGCAGGAAGACTGCTGCCGGCAGAAAGGGTTGGGGGACCACCAGAGCAGAAGTGCCCAGAGCCCCAAGGACTGACTGTGAGGGAGACGCACACCTATCCCCATTTCTTAATGCTGAGACACCTGAAGGGCAGGGCACGGACGCAGCGACCCACACGGCGCCTCCCGCAGCCGAGCACCTTCTGATGCCAGAGGGAAAGACACGGGCGAGCAGCTGGCGGGCCGGCAGAGAACGCTGGGCACAGCAGCTGCGGGAAGCGCAGGCGTGAGCAGGAGTCCGGCTGGCACAGCCGCACCCGGCCCGGCGGGACCCAGGAGCAGCTGCGGGCAAAGCGGGCAAAGCTTCCAACATGGTGGCTGGATCGTGCTGCAGGAGCCGCTTCCGCCGCAAATCCTGCGAGATCCCGGGGGCTCTGCTGTGTGGAACGGCTGCAGAGCGCGCTGCGGATGCAGCGGCTGCGGTGGCAAGGCTGACACATCCTCTGCCAGCGCCCTGTGGCCGGTCGCGCTATCGAGGTGAAAGCTCAAATCGCTGCCGCGGCGCGGTCTGTTAAAAAGGTGTCTGGTAAGAGCACAGAGCTCTGCGGGGCCTGGCAGGAGGCGAGTTATGTTTGCTCTAAGATGTCTTGTTGGAAAGTAGGGTTTCTGAGAAGCTTGAAGCCCGACCATTTAAAAACAGCGCTGAACTTTGAATGTTTTTGCAGCTCTTTAGGAAAACAATGATCAGGAGAGTTTTTCCAGCTAGCTCTTGCTACTCGTATTAAAACAGGCAACACTGCTGAAGCTTGCATATTTTTGGCACTTCCTAGTCTTCCGTCACTTAGCTTGAGACATATTGCTTATTAGCTGATTTCAGACAATTGCAGGGCCTTCATCTCCCTAGCTCTGTTAATCACCTCCACTCCTCTGCAACAACAGAGCCAAGGCTGAGTTCTGTCACCTTGATTGAGCAGCTTCCCAGAGAAGTTCAGTGCTGACCTCACTGGCTGATGGCAGTGTGGGACTAAGGAAAGCACACTGATGTGGCATGTCACAGAATCATAGAATCATAGGATGGTTTGGGTTGGAAGGGACTTTAAAGATCATCCAATTCCAACCCCCCTGCCACAGGCAGGGACACCATCTACTAGACCAGGTTACTCAGGGTCCCATCCAACCTGGCCTTGAACCCTGCCAGGGATGGGGCACCCACAACTTCTCTGGGCTATGTCACACAGTGTTATTGAAACCTGGCAGGTGCTGGTTACACTGCCTGTGTCTTCATGTGCCAGCAAGAGATTTAGGGCAAATGAGAACAGGAAACAAGAAGGAATGCTAAAGAAGGGGGACCTGTCAAAGGAGTCCCTCTTGGCTGGTGCTCTAGTAGCAATGCCTGTGGGAAGCTACTCTTTATTTGGAAAGGTGGTTATGGGTGCAAGGACATGTTGGCTACTTGGCACTTCTCATGCACTGTGGCACATCCTGCACTTGGTTCAGGTTGTCAGAATCCTTCAGAAAACTCATGGTCCACAAGTGGACTCTATAGAAGCCAGGGAGTCTCTGGCATGCACCCAGCAAGGTTGGGAGGCTGCGAGAGCAGGAGGCACTGCTGTGCTGTTTGATGAAGTGTGTGCCAGCTGGCCCTGGGGCACCTGCATTTCAAGTCTCTGCAAAACAAAAGTCATCTGGGGGAGGGGAGAGGAGGGGAGGAACAGTAACTTGTACACGATGCATCAATGCTGCAGGCTGGGGGAAGTCTACTCCCTACTGCTGCATCAAGCAATTATAGTTGTCAGCAATGCGGAGCACAGGGCTGATGTTAATTCCAGTATTTTCTGATTTCTGAGGGTTCACTTGGCACCCTTAAGGCTGTACCCTCGATGAGGCATTACAAGCCGTGTGATTTTTGCAGTGAAGCAGATTTGCACCCTTGTTTTCGGGGCTGCCACACAACAGAGTTCCCTGCAGCCAGTGTTCCCGTGCCAGCTGGGACCCGGCGGGCTGAGGGGCACAGCTGTAACCCCCAGGCCTACAGAGTGCCCGAGCTGGCAGCAGGGAGGTGTAACAGCAGGACAAGAACTCGCTGGAGTGATGTTTTCCATGTTGCTATCCAATTGCATGTCAACCCTGAGCTTTGTAAGAGCCTCTCTGGTTTGTGAGGGACCACCCTTCAGCAGACGAGCTCCTCTTCCTTGTTGTCTCAAATACTTCAGCTATTTGTCAGCGTTTTCCGTGCTGCATGTTCCACCACAAACACCACCAGCAGCAGCAATGACTGAAAACCTCTTGGAAGCTCCAGGACTGTGGCTTACAGGCCCTGGGTCAGCACAGTGAGTTAAACTGGGGGGTTTGAGTCAGGGAGAGGATGTCTGCTCAGCTCAAAACCCCATAAAGATGGAGGCCGCAAAGATTAGCTGTGAATTCCAGTGGCTTGTCAAGCAGCATCCCCACGTCTTAAATAATTCAAAATGTCAGCAGAGATGGTAGAAAAATGCTTCCAAACCCACCTGTGTGCTGGTAGAAATGAAACAGCAGGCTGCTTAGGGAGGAGGCCCTGGGCAGTTCTGCTGGTGTAGATGTTGGGGTGATCTCAGGAAGGGCCCCTGAGACACGCCCGGTTGTGCATTCCTTACAGTGCCCCAAAGGAAGGTGTGATGCCTCCATTTAGTAAAACACACACCTAAAGGAGCGGGTAGAGAAGGGGAACACTCGCTCTGTTCACATATGGAGGTGGACAGTCCTGAGGAGCCTCTCAGCAGAGGCGACAGCCCTGCCAAGAAGCCTCAGAGCCATCACACAGCAGACAAGCAAAGACCCCCTTCGAGTTCAGCAGTAACTCTTCCAAACACCAAGATCCCAGTGCTGGACACCTTCACCCCATGGGAAAGGCTGTAGGTACCAGCCCATGCAGAGCAGGGCACAGAAGGCCATCTCCACAGACAAAAGCTCTGATTTGAACCAAATACTCTGAATTGCTGACTTTATTCACAGGTTAAATCATCTTCATTCTGCATTTGTACTTTATTTCAGTGGGTTTACTGTCATTGGCTGAGAGCTATGCGAATATGCTGATAAATATAGACTTTACATTAAAATTGCCACTCTTTTTAACCTGGTAGATATGTTAATCTATTCACATTTGTACAAGCACCTCACAGTTATAACGTGCATTAATTCAAATACTTAATTTACATTTTATTTTGTTAGGAAATTGTGAATGAAGCATTTTTTACTTGACATTTAGAAAATGGAATATTTAATTGATTGCAAAAACAGCATTTAAAAATGGTTTCTTGAATTATTAATACAAACTGAAATGGAGTGGATACATAAAAGCCTGCTCAAACAAATTGCTGTAGTCTTTTTAGGCAGGTTTGTTTCATGCAAGAACAACCTGACCCAACCACAATTTATCCCTAATGTGAGCAGGGGCTTGGACTATAAAGCTCCAGAGTGGCTTCTTTCCACCTTAGTCTTTCTGTGATGAGTAAATGGGTTCTTCCAGTGACTGCATCATTCAGGCTTTCAGAACAAGGAAATCTCAAGGTCTCACACTTTTTTTCTTGCTTGTTGTCAATGTGTAAAAAACAATTCCTTTCCTACTCCCAGATGGGGTTTCAGTTTTGAATGAGTTGTTTCTTCAATGGCAGCAACCCAGCCCACTGAAATGAAATTGCACACCTGCAAAAACAGACCGAAGTGGACACCTTGCTGAATATTTCTTTCACACCAAGATGTAGAAGCTTAGTGTTTGTCACAGCTTTGCCTGTCCTTAAGCCTTGGGCACAAAAGTGCTTTTTAAAAACTAACACTCCCAGTTTCTTTTATGTATTCAGAAAAATAAACATAAATTAGCATAAATTAATCAAGATGTTTGACTATTTTTATAAATGAAATTCTTTTTATTGGATAAAAACAGCTATATTTCTTCTGATACTGTAACTAATAGGAAGCAGAGTTGGAGAAACTTCCTTCAGTTGTCTTTGGAAAGAAAGGTAGGACATTTCATTTCCTTCTGTTAGTCTTTAACTCTTTCAGTGCTGCAGTCTCCCTTGCCTACTGCCAGATCTTTAGAGCAGATGATGCCACTCAAGCTTTCCATGTCTTCACTTTGGCAGGGAGAAAGTAGAGCTGTGGTTGATTATAAAAAGCAGAACAGCTCAGAAATGTTCAAACCAGCCAGGTCTGGGAGGAGATGGGCTTATTTTCAGTCTGTATGAGCAAACTCTCTCTTGGGAATGTTTTCCACTGCCAACTCGAGACCCCCGGACTGATTTGGGCAACATTTGAATTGAGTGTGCATGACAGTGAGGGAGAGTCCACCACACAGCTCTGAGCGGTGGTTAGGTAAGTAACACCTTAAGAATGCTTAAGGAAAGGCTGAGTGTTGCTGAGCTGTGGGGTGAGCTTATTCAAAAGCAGGAGAGGAAGGTGGTCCCACCGGTGGGAGGTGACAGTTGTGGCTGGGATGCTTTCCATGCACATCATGCAGTGGACATGGCAGAGCCTGAGGGATGGGAGCCTGGGGAGCACATCTGCTTGTCTGCTGCTTGGAGAGGGGAATACTTTGCTGAACATCCTCGTCAGCACATTTGGCCCACTACTCAGGAATTATGCCCACAGATGTGGCAATCAAACTGGGAAAGATGAATTGGTCCTTTGTGTGCATGACCAATTATTATTAATAAATGGGCTTAACAAGGCTGCGAAATTCTTCCCTCTTGTCATGCTCTATGGCTCCAGCCTCCTGAAACTCAGACTTGACTTCACTCATCAACTAGGATATTTCCAATCACTCTAAAAGGGCAATTTCTCCAGCACCATTTTAGAAAGTGTTTATGTTGCACTGACAGCTGTTCCAGGAAATCTGCAAGCTAGCCAGTTCTGTAACGGAGCTCATGATTACTTTAACTGAGAATATCCCTGCTTTAAGCACTTCAATTCTGGGAGAAGTAAACTTCTCAGATCCCATTACCACTACAGTGACCCGGGTAACTATTAACAAGGATCTTAAAAAAAAAAATTCAAGTAACTTTTGACAGATTTTTTTTGGCTACTTCCCATCAAACTGATTTTATTTTGTTGGCCTGGATTTCTTGCTTGTTTTAGAGAGAAGAAATTTACTTCCCCGCTGTTCCAGTATTCCACATCTGGACTGTTGTGGCAGCCTTCTTGACATCATTAAGGACCAGAACAGAGCTGGCTCTTTTCCAGCCTTGTAGGTTTTCCTAAGCAGTCCAGAGTCTGACAGAGATCAACCCACAGATGCCTCCGGGTGGCTTTCACAGGATGACAAACACCATTTATTGAGGACTGATGATCAAAAAATCTTTGCCCCAAGAGGTGCCATTTAAAACCCTTCTTTACTGTTTGCCTAGGAAATACACCATCCCCTTATGACAGCAGCACCAACAAAGAATAAATATTTACAGCACACTTCCCCTCCTCTCATTACAAACAATTCTGCTATCTGCAGTCAGTAATGGACAAGTGCCATCTTCAATTATATCAAAAACAAAAGGCATTCTAAAAAAAGCTGCTCATGTTTCCAGCCTTGTCACTTACAGGCTTTGTTCCCACTGGCTTCATTTTTGTACTTTGTGTTTTCCAGCTTCTACTGGTTCTTTTCCTCCTCTGGAGATTAAATACTGCACAGCTATTGCCCTTATTCCCTCTCTTCCAAGGTTAGCTTTTAATGTGCTTTCATTTGCATATATACTTCCCAGTCATTTAAAAATGCCCAGGTTTTATCCAAATTTTGGTCTAAATTGTCTCATTGTGCCAGTCAGAGCATTCCCTCAATGGCAGCAGAAGTCCCTGGAATGCTCCTTGCTGCTGGCTGGTGCTTCAAACACCTCTCTGGCCCACAGTTCCTAGAGAGCTTGCTGCTAATGTTGGCCATTGAATCCCATGTCCTATCCATCGAAACCAAGCTGCTCGGAGCAGTTTCCATCCTTCATCACCCCTGCACTCTGCCCAAAGCCCATCTGCCAGTTCAGGCCACATCCACCATTTCTTTTGTCAGCTGAGCACCAGTTGATGTCTGAGTAACCCCCAGCTGAAGAGATCAGTTCTCCTGCCACAGCCTGTTCACTCACTGGATCATGGCAGTGTCCATTATTAAAACCATACCAGAGACACAGCCAACACCTTCCAGAATTTGCTTCACCTCTGTTAAGAAAGGAAGCCCCAGGAAGTGGTGTAATACAATCTGGGGATCAAGATTCAGATCCCCAGATCTGTGGCAGGGGTACCACAAACCATATAAGCCTCAGCCTGGGGAAGGACTCATCCTTTTTTCGGTGCAGAATGAACAGAAAAACAGAATGAACATCCCTTCTCGAGGCAAAAGCAAAAACTGACTCAATGCTAACTCACTTGAACAGAAAACAACACCAGCTTCTGAGCTGATGGCTGCCAGTGTACCTGTGCAATGACAAGGCAGGAACAGCACTGATCTTAACCCACACTGTCCTCTGAAGCTGAGCAGAGCTTTGGCTTCATGACTAAATGAGCAAAATCCTCCATGGATCTCCACACAAGTTATCTGGGTGAGGAAAACGTTCCATGTTTTAGGTGGAAGGCTTAAACCTTCCTGATGAGCAGACCACAAGGAGGAAGACCCAGTTTATCAGTCTTCAGGCTGTGCCAATGGAATTGATAGAGGGGCTTCAGTACGGGCCATCTCCTCACAGTTACCTGCAGACACTACAGACCTTCCGACTGCCAATCTTCAGGAATTGTTTTGGAGCCTAATGTTATGTTTGTAACAGCAGTTTGTAACAGAAGAGTTTCTGGCAACAAGGTGATTGTGACCTGCTGGGAAGCAAGCTATCAGGGTGTCTGGAAAACCTATCCAGCTTCCTGGAGACATGTGGTTTGTCTGGATGGCTTATTTTCTCAGCCGTGCTGCCCAACAGACAATGAGGGCTGACCTTTGCCACCTCCACTCCTCATTTAAGAGAAGGCAACTGATGAAGTAAATGATCAAACAATAGTGGGAATAAACGTTCACCTTCTTGTGAGGGCATGACTGCAGGGGCAGGTATTTTTCACAGCCACCAGAAAGCTCAGTAGCTTTCTGCAAGTACATTAGGTACATTTTCAAGCCTGATTTATGCAGAATGCCACTTTTTAGTGACAGGATTGCTACATGAAAAAGCTGTACCACATTCACCATTTACAATAAAAGCAGAGCTAAGAGAGAAAGAAAAACTAGAGAGACGAACTGCCGCAGTTTATTTTGGAGGTGACATCAAGGCAAACAGAGTATTTGTTTCAATGAATTTTATTTCATTCTGTACTATACAAGTGGGATCTGAATCCCCAACCTTCCCACCATCAACATAATGGAGAAGCACCACAACACAAGAGGAAGGCAGAATTTTGAAGCCGGAAGACAGACTGGACCAAGCCGTTTCTCCCCACGTGGTCAGAAATTCTTCCTCCTTCACACAGTGTGCTTCCCAGACCAGCAGGTTCACCCCAGCAATAAGAGAGACAAAGCTAGCTCTAAACACTCCCTCTGCCTCCTCCTCTCCCCAACACAAGAGGCTGCTCAATGCCAGCAGTGGAATGGTTAAAGACAGGGAGCACATCAGGTTTTCAGTCTCTCAACCAGCCCCCTAGATTAAGAAGTAGCTTGGTTACTCCCTCTCTCCTGAAAAAGATCCAGGAAAATGAATGACCTACAATGCTGAAGACTTACCTCCTTTCCTTCCCCCATCCCATAGCCTTGTTCTCTAAGCAGAGAATAGGCAATGAACTCTGAGGAGGCTGAAGGAAAGCCAAGGAAAATCAGGGGCTACCTGAATCCCTGGGAATCTGGTGGCTACCCTGGTGCCCTCATTCATTCCCTTTGAGGTTCAGAGACCTGTTTGGAATAGTACACAGAGAGGGCCTCCCTTAAGGACTCAGAAACAACCAGGGATACGGAACACACAGGAACCACCGTGAGGGTACACACCATTCCAGGGATGGCCCAAACCACAAACAGGGCAAGACTTCCCTTCAGCCAAGGCCCCAAGGGCTGGGGGAGCTGGGACAAGGCCCTGGCAGGGGGAAGAGAGCTCCTGCAGCAGTACTGAGGTCTCATGTGAATTTACTTCTTCTTCCTCTCCTGGGAACAGCGAGGGCAGAACCTGTTAGAAAGGGAAGTACAAAGCCAACATTTAGGGCACGACATGAGCCTCAAGTGCATGGTTCCAAAAGACCTTTTCCAAGGTCCCTGACAAAGCTTTAGCTTAAATTTTCCTTTTAATGATATCTTGTAAGTGTGTATATATAGTACTTTTCTCCCTGCCACCTAGGACCTCCCCTTTCCAAAGGCCAATGGGCCCCCCCAGTTGCTTCACTCACCATTTTCCTCTTGGTTTTGTTGTCAGACCCACACAGGCAAAATGAAACCATTCAATGGAACACTGTTGGGATGAAGAGCAGCCAGTTAAAGAGCGGTTTCCTTTTGAAATTGTTGCTTTTGGGCTACCAGAGTTTCCCAGCATTTAATGACAAACTCCTAAATCCCTAGCAGTGATCAAGGATTGAATACTCACACCCAACCTACATACATTCTCCTTGTCAGCAAGGAGAACTCCCCTACTCCCTTGCTAAGTTTAGGGACAAGAAAACATTGCAAGGAAAACCCTGAAGAAAGAGGCACTTCAGAGGTCATGGCCAGCCGCACCTCTGCCCATCCCACCCACCTGAGGTAAGCCCTCTCCTTGTCACTGCTTGCTGTCTCAGGCCCCACCCAAGCAGGACAAGACTTTCCATGCAAGACTCATCTCCACTCCGTTGCCCCCCATTTCCACCATGTGCAGGCTCTTACATCTGGGTTGTCACAGCCAATCATCTCCCCATAGGACACCTGGTGGCAGAGGCAGTAAGTGGGCTCATTGGGGTCCACGGGCATATCCAGTACATCCGAGGGGTGCACATTTCCAAAGGTGACTGAAGGCATCCCATACTCTGTGCTACTGCAGGACAGGAATAAAGTAAGTCAGCAAAGTAACTGGCTTTGAGTACCTTCTTGTGTCCCAAGACAGTACCCTTGTTTGCCAGAGACAGATACTTCTCTTATTTAAGTACATACACCCAAGGGGACCTGCTTTCCCCTTCAACCCACACTCCACTGAAAGAATAAAAAAGTTTCCTTCCTCTTGCTTCCCAAGAAGGGACAGAGGACACAAGTCCCAGTCTGGGGATCTCAGGGAAGCCTGGCTAGGCCTGCCTTGGTCTGATTTCTAGTGCTGCTTCTCATTCCCTCAAGTCCCTTAAAAACTTACGTGCGGACGAGCTTCAATTTCTTTTGGGCAGTTTTTGGTGCTTCCTCATCAGAGTTTTTCCCTTTAGAACGAGCGCGGGCAGCTTTTTTCTCTTTCTGGGCTCGGCCCTCTGGTAAGAAGAGAAAAAGGTGTTGCATCTGTCACCCCAAAAGAGACACTGGACAGTGACAACCTCTGCAGCACTAAATACACTCCTATTTTGGAATGTATACTGGCTTTGGGCCATGCACCCCATCTTAATTTATCTAGCGGCCTTGAATATGCTCACACAAGAAGAGCCCAGGTCACCATCTTTTTACCTGTCCTTCAGATTCCAGCGCAACAGTCTTTGATCTGCACCACTCCAGTGCCTGCCTTCATCCCCACCACTTCCATAGTCACTTGGCTGCCTCCTGAATCAATCTGCAGCCCAGTGGTGGTACTCACTCTTCTTGCCCTTGCTGGAAGAACTGTCATAGTCACTCGACTCTATCTGCTTCTCCTTCAGGTCTGCTTCAAAGCGAGCGAGGTCTGTGTCCAGCCGCCGGATGTGCTTATCGACCTGCAAAGACAGCAGTGACCAAGGGTCACCACAGGACAGAGCCCAGGAAAGCAAAGAGAGGACAAAGAGGGGACAAAGGGGGAGTGGGCTTGCACTAAAGAGCTGAGGAGCAAGAGTGGGCACGGCCTAAAAATGAAAGATCGGGGCCTTCCGAAATGGGCGGCTTTAGTTTGGGTGTTCACATGATAAGCACGAGACACTTCCCTTCATACCATCTCGTAGGTCTGCATAGCCAGCTGAACCTTGTCGTCCCCAAACTCCTTGCACTTCCCATAGGCCTCCTGGATTTGCTTGAGAAGCCCCAGTTTTTCTTCCGAAGACAAAGTCCGTGCATTGCTGATATACTCCGTGGCCAACTTATCGATCTCTGACTTGAGGTCTGGAACAAGTGAACCATTAAATACACGAGCACCACACACACTACCGTGTCCCCCATGAAGAGAGACTGAATGACTGGAGCAGCTCCAGGCCTCCTCCCCTGCATGGCGATCCCCGTGACAAAGGCAAAGCAAAGAAAAGCTGGTCAAGCTACATACTCTTTGTCTTGGCAACCAAATCATCTCTAATCCTCACCTTCTGTCCTCTGATCCAAGTCTCGCATGAGCTGGAAGTTTCTCTGTAATTCAAACGGCAGGTTCTCAATACCTGCAGAGAAAGGAGCATACATGGAGAAATCAGGTTCCTGTTCACAATGCCAAGACAGGAACAAAGCTAACCAGTAACAACACACACCCCCCTCTGGTGCACATCAGCCTGCTTCCATTTGTTGCTGGCCCCAAAGGAGACAGACTATAACAATGTGATATATTCAATGCAGAAGCATAGTTCTAGAGTACATATTAGTTCGAGAGTACCTATTAGTTAGCAGAAAACTGCTGTCATGCAGAAAGGTCCAGACTGAGAAAGCAGAAACCCAAAATGTGCAATAAGTGTCAGTCATTATAACACGTCTCCATCTGAAAAACTCCACTCAGTAATGAAAAAACCAGCACAACAGCTGGTAAATAAAGCCATTTAGTTATTTTTACACAAGGATGTAAAAACTAAAGTTGATCAAATGCTAATTCACTGAAAAGTGAGTGTGTTTAATGCAGTCATTTAACATATAGGGGACAGTAGACACTTTGGGTAGAGCAAAGATCAAGTCTGAGATGGGATGTGGAACAGAGAGCAGTCTTAACCCCTCATGACTTGTAACTTGTTGTGCCTTCTGCACTGTCATCTCAGTGTGGTCTGTCCAACACCTGGAAGGATGCCACACATGGTGAATAATAAACGTTTGTAGGGCTCTGAATGAGCAATGTGAAGTTGATAGTCAATTAATTTTCAATGCACTATGCTACTCACCCCCCAGGCATCACCAGATGCTCAACTGGCAAAGCTGATAAAAAAATTTCTCATTTTTCCATGCCTGTCTAATCAAAATGAGATCTAGTGTCATTGTATTAACCTGAAGTCTAAGCTTGATTACTGTCACCTTTATAACTAATAAAAATAATAAATCTCTCTTGAAGGTAAAAAAAAAAGGTTTTTTTTGGGAAAAGCTCTTCACCAACACAACAGAAGCATGTCTGAGCTTCCTGAACTCGCTCTCCAGCTCACAGGGAGTGCAGCTGAAGGTGTGTTTGGCCATCATCAAAGTTGTCCAACACATTAGTCCAGGCAGCAATCTCTATTTTCACTGCACATATTTCTACAGCAATGAATGCTTTTCCACTTCCCCGAAGAGCAACCAGTTGACAGGGAAGGTTCTGTATGCAAGAGGAAGGTTCTAACAACTTTTAACAAGTACTACATAACACGACTTGAAATTAATTCCCGTAAGAGATAGAACCAACTGTGGGCCTTGCTGAGCACAGAAGTTGTTCCTTTTACTTAGATTTTTGCCCAAACAGCACAATAAGAAGTTACACAGAGAATCCTTAGGAGCAATCAAGCTGCTGCTTCAACAGATTTCTGCTGCCATTTCTGATTTAGTTACCTGAGAAATGCTCAGATAGTAGGTATCCTTAAGTACCCAGATACATAATCCACAGCACATACACATCACCCCCCCTGCATTCAAGGACAGTTAACAGTGCAAATTCAAACTCTGAAAAATTACTAAGTGGCAAAGTTAAGTCTGTTGGCACATCCTGAATTTGATAGTTCCATGTTTGTTCAGCATGACAGACTCACACAAGGTTTAAGCAGCTGACTAAGGATTACATCCCGACGGTTCGGAAAAGCATCTCAGAACACGACAGGGACACAATGCTGAAAATTATTATTGCTTATAGAGGGAGCTTATGGCAGGGATGAAATCCAGTTTGGGAATCTAGAGACCATGCCTTTTTCCTTCCTGCAATCCCCAGTCTCATCAACTGTAAACCTTTCAATTTATGCAGCAAATGAAACATGGGTCATACTGCAGCACGCTGCTTTTCATTCCTCTCCAAAGCATCCGCTGCAGAAGACAAGACAGGTATCCTCTAGAGGAAAACAGAAGCTGTTCCTGCACTGCACACAATATGTCAAATTTATATTGAGTTTATTAATCCTGGAAGATCACAGCTTCTAAATTCTGGACTTCGTGGTTTTTAGAAAAGATTAATGTAATTTCTGTTTCTCTTCTGAAAAGGACAGATGGTAAAAGCACAAATTCCACCAGGTACTGTCAGCTTTCCCTCAGCAGGGCTAGAAACCCTTAGATAGAGCAAGCACCTGAGCCAGCACAAAAACCAGCAGGATGCTACTCTGTGGGCAGAACAACCCCACACGAGGTTACAGTCACATTTCACAGCGATGTTCTTGCACCAGGAGAAACTCAAGCAGGAGTCTGATTCTGCTACACAATCTGAAAGGAACTGTGCTCTAGTTTTTACAGCCATTACTATAAAAATCTGCCACCACCACTGAGGCCAGCACATGCCCTTGTCTGGACAGCCTCTGCCTGTCTTTCTTTTGCCTCTACATGCCTGGCCTTGTCTGTTCAGCCTGTGCCTCCCACCCCTGAGAGCCCCTCTCTCCCCTCAGTGCCAGCCCCTTGGCCCCTCAGCCAAGCCAGTGGCTCCCCTGCCTCATTTCCTGCCTCATTCCCTGCCTCCAGGTGTGCAGAGCCCTCTGCTCCTGGAGGCTCTCGCCACGTGGGGAGAGCTGTCACCTGGCTCTGGGCGTGGGGAGAGCTGTCACCTGGCTCTGGCTGAGCAAGGCTCAGCACAGGCACTATGGGCGGATCATTTAAGTGTCTGAGCCATGATCTTCCAGAGGCTCATTAGCTGGGCAGGCTTCCACTGGGGCTGAGACAAACCCCTCAGTTGAATTCCTCCCCTGCTAAAACCAGCAAAATGATTTCCTAAAACCACAGCAAAATATTTCACTCTGCAAATCTATTATTGGACAAATGTTCTGCCACTGCTTCGTCAATAAACAGAGAAAATGAAACGAGTGACAGTACAGTGACTTTATAATCAGAACTGCTACAAAGATACTTTATCTGTTCAACTGAATGTGGAAGGAAGCTGAGCAGACCATTACAAATTATGATCCAGAGAGAGTCTGGCAATAACAAAAAGCATAACAAGATAAAGCTGCAGATAAGCAAGTTATAACTGAGCAACAAATTATCTGTATGGTACATAACTTAATCTAGCTGTGGGGATGTTTTCTACTATCTGCAGCTTAACTCCAAAGCTCTTGCATAGCTTTAAACAGAAGTGATTCTCTGCATCACAGAATTTATCAGAGGTGCCAGAACACTTGCTGAAATTGCTTGACCTGTGCTGTGCTGGCTATCAGACATTATCACTCTCTAAGTCCCATTAAAAAAATAAAATCTAGATTTGAGTCCTCATTTCCTCATTCCTACCACCACAATTTCCCTCACTCTTTCTCATAACATTCATGTTATTTATGTAATTTCATTTCCTCACGCTTTTCTCCTTTTCTTCCTCTACAATTAATTTTGCTCTTTCATCTTAGTAAGATTCACCTAAAATTCTCATGACTAAATACTATCATAAAATACCCATGTAATTCTCAGAGTATGAAACTGATTATTGTAAAGAAAAAACACCCTAGAGGCATCTTTGATCACTAGAGAAGAGTGATGATACACAACAACAGACAGGAAAATAAGGAAAAGCAAGGGCCTCCTTCCACACAAATGGCACAGCAGCAGGAGAGGAACAGGACGATGGTGAAAATGTACAGGGAAGAAAGTGCTAGCAAGGCCAACAGCTTGGCCCAATGGGCTAGCATTAATGCAGCTGTGTTACAGAATCACAGAATGGGTAAGCCTGGACAGGACCACAGTGCGTCATCTGGGCCAGCCTCCCTGCTCAAGCAGGGTCATACCAGAGCACACAGCACAGGACTGCCTCCAGACAGTTCTGGAATATGTCCAGAGACGGAGACACCATAACCTTAGTGGAGAATCTCTCCTAGTGCTTGGTCGCCCACATAGTAAAGAAATTCTTCCTCATGTTCAGGTGGAACTTCCTGTGCAGCAGTTTCTGCCCATTGCCTTGTGTCCTACTGCTTGGGACCACTGAGAAGAGCCTGGATCCACCCTCGACACCCTCCCTGCAGACACTTACAGACACTGGTGAGCCCCCTCTCAGACATCTCTTCTCGAGGCTGAACAGCTCCCTCAGCCTTTCCTTACAAGAGAGATGCTCCAGTCTCCAAATCACCCTTATTCCCCTGTGCTGGACACGCTCCAGGAGCTCCATGTCTCTCTTTAATAAGGAGCCCAGAACTGGACACTGCACTCCAGATGCGCCTCATGGGGGCTGAGTAGATGGGCAGGATCCCTCCCTCAACCTGCTTGCAATGCTTTTCCTAATGGACTCACTGCACAGATCCATACAGAAGCCTTGCACAGCCCTACTGACTCCTCTCATGGTATGATTATCCTGAAAATCACTGGTGCAGGTCTCTCAGTGAATTTTTTTCACCCCTTCCTTTTCTTACCTTGTTTTCATTTCTGATCACAAGCTAAAGTCTCTCTACCTACCTTGGTCTTTCCTCTCCTCAAATGTTATGCCTTCACTAAGCCCATTCTTCTTTTGTCTCTTTTATTCTCCTCCTTCCTTGTCATTCTTTCCCCCGTTCATTCTTCCACAGGCATCCAGAACTGTCTTCTCCCTCAAGAACCACACACTCTCTCCAAAAGTCAGAATACAACACCACTTATTTTCCTCTTCAATAATGATTACTTGTTTTACTTCTTTTTAGAAAAACACATGGGGTGTCAGGTGCAGACAACTGATATTTAAACTTCAGCTACTTAACTCAGATGTTAACTGTGACACACAAATGCAGAGAGCAAGCCTACACAGCCTGATAACTTCAATTGTGCTTCAATGCTCTGCAGCACGTCTGTGCTGTGCCAGACAATGGATCTGTGCTGCTCAAAGTCCTAAAAACAGATCAATAGCACGGAGCACCATCCAAACACACAGTGCCTTTCCCAAGACATCTGTTCACCCACCATGTTTAGATGCATGCTTAAATTTTATTAAAAATGGGAAAATAAATTTTGAAACATAACCACAGTTGCTTTATTGAACAGCTTAGATTTCAGCAAACACTTTAGACACCACAGTGCTGAAAGCAATTAAAAAAATTCCTGCTTGTGCTGGGGACTGCCGCAATGAGAGGGTAAGTTCTTTGCCCCCCAAGACTGCAAACTGGCTGGGATCTTGCTGGGGAAGCACATCAGACTTCTTGGTACTCCACGATTCTCACAATTTTGTAGCACTTGAAGTACACTGCAGGACAACTGGCTTGCAGCAATCTTCAGGAGTTTCCTTGCTCCCTCATTAGGGGCCAGGGTGTCTTTTATATCCCTCCTTTCAAAGTGTATCATCCTTTTAAACTACTGCTTCTACTCTCTCCTGCCTTCTCAAGTAATCAATCACCTTCCTACGCAGTTTATTCAAATTGGTGCTTGAGCACAGTATATCCCTCTCCATTCAGAGATGGCTCAGCCCTACTGCTATAAAAAATCCTAACCTGTAACCATTATCCTCACAACACCTTGATAAGGGATAACCTTACCTACAGTTTTACAAAGAGGGTGCTCAGATGCATGGCAGACTGACTTAGCCACAGCCACCCAGGAATTCTGTGGCCGTATCACATATCCCAAGCTTTGGGCCAATGCACTGCACACCAGTCCAAGCACATCTACTTCAGGTATTGTCCAAAGAGATGGGCACCAGTCAGCAGTGACAGTCAACGTCAGTGACAGTCAGCCATGGAAATCCAATACTCCCCCAAAGTGTGGGCCCATTTCTCAGGAAAGGAGGACTCTTGCCTTATTACAGTAGCTCAATGCTACAGCATCCACAGCCAACACAACAGGCAAACTTGTTAAATCTCAGAAAAGGGATCTTTATTGTTAAAGATCAACCTTGATTTGAAAAGCTTGGAGAGTTTGGAAGACTGACACAACAAATGAGACTCGCAACACTCCTGGCATTTCCAGCCTGCCACAGACCTCCAACGGCAGGGACAACCACCAAAGAGATGACAGGGCTGTTTGCCAAAACAGTGACATCAGATTTGCAGTTGGTAAGTGAAGAAGTACAGAGCAAACACAGCATGCTTTGCCATGTAAAGCCATCTTGTATCAGCTCCAATAAAAATATCAGCCAACAACAAAATCAATTCTAAATGAACTGGTCATTAAATGTATCAGCTCAGTGTGGGCTGTGCCAGTAGCTTTCACACAGAAACAAATTATGTCTATGAATCACCAAATTCTCTCCCCTGCACAAAATCTTTTGTAATTTTTCATAGATCATGTGTGGTGCATCACAGGTGTAACTAATCCATAGTCTCAGTAAGGTCAAAGGCATCCTTCACTACACTAAAACAGTGACAAGTAGAGAAACGATTTATTAAGAGACTGGCACTTCTGAAGAATGATGTGAGAAACCGTAGAGGCAGGGACAGGGGGTATGGCTGCATGCTACACTGGGGAGGGGATAAGAGTAATGAAGGTAGGGAATGCAAGAGATAAAAGAACTGCTGGGGAAATTGGAACACAGCCAGGACTGGGAAGGAGTCAAGGGCTTACCTACAGCAATTTCCGACATCACACCCATGTCCTCTAAGAGCTTTAAGATGACAATGCTCATCCCACCCTCATTTGATGAATCCATACAGAGGAAAAAATCCAGGCACATGTAGCTATTCCGAAAGAGTAATCCTATTTTACTAGGTTAGCTAATGTTATCAAGGAACGAAAGGACATTCCTATGTCAGTTGTAGGAGAAAGAAGATGACTTCCATGAGGACATGTGCTGCTTCTGTTGCTCTGTGCTTATGCTGGCTTAAGTCTTCTAGCAGTGACAAGCCCTGAACTGGTGCATCTCTATGTGCCTACTGACAAATGCAAATAGAAGGAGCAAAGGAAGCTCGATGCCTCCCTAACCAGCATAAAAAAGGGGAAAAACCCAAGGTAAACTGACTACATAGTACCGTGTTAACTTACCAGCTGAGGTCTCCTCATCTAAGCCTGTTGTCTCCATCACCCTCTGTGCTGAGGCAGGTATGTCCTAGTGCCTGCTCCTGGATCAGGTCCTCACTGGTGGCCACCAAAGCACCAGAATTAATGCACTGCAGCCGTCTGAGCAGTCCGGCCTGTGACATCCTTCTGCCTCCCCAGCCCACCAAGGTTACCTGCTACTCCTGCTGCTTATGACTCCCAGATGTTTAGGTCTAATTTAGATGAAATGCTGGCTTTAGTTCGTCACGGAAGATGGAAACAGTTCTTCTTGTTGAGAGGAGGTACACGCCTTGGTACGCTGCCATGAAAGATTATTCCTGTGTTGTCACTAAGTGCACACACTTTATTCTGGCAGCCATTAGGTGGGTAAACAGGGAAGCACTGATGGCAGAAAACACAGGTGGTTGCACCGCAGCTCCCTCTCCTATAAAGGCAATCCCTACATCCATGGCACGTTCACATATAAACAGAGACTTGATCTGGGACTGTTTTCTGAGTATGTGTGTTTCAACAATGTCTTTTACAAAGGGGTTCTACAATCCTCTTGAAACTTCAAACATGAAGAAAACTCAGGGTTTGCATCTCACCTCCTGGAAAACTTGTATTAATCACATTATCCCTTTCTACCCCTCAAAGCCTCCACAACAGTATCTCTAACCCCATACGAGGGCCAACACTGAGCCAAGCACGTAACTCAAGCTCGAGCAAGCACAAACTCTTCTTGTCTGTATGCACATTCCATCTTTTAATCACAAAACACTGCTTTCTTCCTTCTTCTTCCTCCATTCCTTTCTACATCTCTAACTCCTTTGCACCCATAGGTTTTCCCTTACTAAAGCTGCACTGCTTGAGGGAAAGCATTTTTTTAATCTTGCTTTCTTCCCTCAAAATCAGGCATAAAATGGTTTAGAAACCAGGAGGACAATATTTGAAGAGAAGCAAATCTTTGTATGTTTAAACTCAGCCACTGGACAAAAACACTCAGGAAGTGGAATAAGACACATTCCTCTTCTTCCGTTCCCCGAATCCTTTGGCTCAGTAAGCAGGATGAAGGAATGAAGATGATCACAGTAGACAAGATATGGAGTTTCTCTGTCAGGATGCTCAGCACAGAAGGAATGAGCGTATTTTTCTGCTGCAAAAACATCTGCCAAGAGCGTAACACATTTGAGACAGATCTGCTTTGTAATTAACAGCTTAAAGCCAAGGAAAGGACTTGCCTAATCCTAGGTCTATATCCAGTTTCAAATAAAGCAAGGGCTTGAAAGCTGCTGAAATATCTGACCTAAGAAGCTTCTAGACACCTTTTACAAAGAGAACTCTTCTTAACTTGGCTATTCCACAAAAAAATCACAGAGAAGAACTTTAGATGTCCTGAGGGCTCAAAATATATGAACTGAAGCAACTGGGGCTGTATGCCAAGCTTTCAGACTGCTCATGCATTTTAACATCATTTTTAATTACTTATTCACATGATGTTTCATACAAGGTGTTTCTCATTCCCAGTGACTGAGAACTGATTCAAAGTTTTATTTTATTTTATTCTCTTTGCTCAATACAGTGTCACATGGTCAGACCCAGAGCTCAGTCTGAAAACTGACTTTGTAATTAGCTTTTCAAGGTGTTCACTATTGTGACACTAAAGTGTTTTCACAATGTTGCAGTGGAGTGGCCCTTTCTCCTCACCATCAGAATGAAGGCCAAGAGATTTACTGAGGCCAAGAGATTAAAGCCAAGAAGACCAGCTAATTACAAACTCTTCTCTTGAAATGTGCAAAAATGCTTCATAGCACGACTTTTCAGAATTATCTGTTCAAGGCAGACTCCAGCTGCAGCTATGAGCATTCTGCACATCTGCTCCTCTGACTAAAAATTTCCACTCATAATCTGAGGGAAGCACAATTCAAGAAAGGAAAACCTGTAAAGTGGGACTCAGGACATAAATAAAAACATCAAACTCACTTTGTTAGAGTGATATTCAGCTGCTTCAAACCTTTTCTCTTCCTACAATTTTCACTTTATTCCTTACACACCTTCCTTTATTCAAAGATACAAAGAGGTCCTACAAATAACTGCCCTTTCATCACACATTACTCATTCATCCCCTGAGCAGATCCAGACAGAAAACAATACAAAAGAGAATCTCTGTGGAAGGAAAAAAGACCTTCAATTGAAAACTGTATCTGCAAGAGCACTATACTACTAAAACAATTCCGTTCCAAGACACAGATGCAAATTAAGAATCAGACACTTTTTATGAGAGATGACCAAAAGTTCTGGACTCTTTATTTTTATCAAATTTCGGGAAGTTTTAGGATATTAGTGAACTACTTTAAAATGGAACTGAGTGTTTTTAAAACACTGAAATAATGTGGGACAAAAAGGGGAGCAGCAAGGAGGAAGCTGAATGCTGTCAATCAGTTAGCATCAAGAAGAAGACCCGTGTCTAAAATACCGTATGCATTTTCACAGAGGCAGGAGTTCAGGCAGAATGCCAGGAGAGGTGAGCAGGCTTAGAGAAGAACCACATGGGTAATTAGAAATATATTCTATTACCTATCAGCAGCCTAACTTACTCAAGACTGTGATGGGTGCTCTTTGACTTTAAGTATCACAATTCATATCTGCTTTCCTGAAAGAAATCTAGAATAAGCACAGCAAGTGTCTGTCCTATGATTAGCTAATAACAGCAAGTAATATTGCACCAGACAAAAGCAGAAAAAGACCTTTGAGATCTAAGTGTAACCAAAAAAGGCTAAACCCTCACAGCAAAGAATGTTTTATTCTTTCTAAAATCTTTCTAACTAGATACTTTTAAAAACTTTTAGATTGTGCACATCACTTTATTTTTTTAAGCAAGACACCTCAACAGTAGCAGTGACTCTACTGTATTAATATCCACCTTCAACAGGATGAGAATCTCTAATCCAATCGCAGGACCACAAATCTCAGCTGAGAGAGAAGAGTTTGGCATTTCCTCTGCATGCCTGTACTAGAGAAGAAGAGGAGCTCCCAGCTTGGCTGATTTTAATTGACTGTGATGACATGATCCAGAGGTGTCTGACTTTGGCAGGAGCAATCTCCAGCCACCAACCTTCCCTTCTCTCCAACTAGGTACCTACCATACCTCTCTGCACTCAGTGCTGCATCCTGCTCGTCTCTGCTTCCAACTGCAGATCCCAGGCTTTTGCTCCTTTATCTTTGCTTTGCAGCTCTTACCCAAAATACACCTCTGCAGGTGTATTCCTCCCAGCAGGAAAACCCTGCATCCTTCCTATGCACTTACTCCTTGTCCACCTGCTTCTTTTTCCTCTCTCCCAGCCCTTGTCCTCCCAGCTGAGGAGCCTCAGTCAACTGCAGCCTTCAACAACGGAGTGAGAACCGCACAAGGTCATAAATCTTTGTTCCTCTCCAACCTGCCTCCTCATTCAACTCTTCTTCCTGGCTTTTGCATCCTCCTTCCTTCAAGCGCTTAGATCCTTGCCTGTTCAGCTGAAGCTTCTTTTCAGCTTACACTGAAATTTGTTATGGTTCTTGAACATTCTTAGAGGCATTTCCTTTCCTAATGAAAAAAGGAGCACTGAAGACACAAGGAATGAGACGCCTTGTGTCCGTATCAGCACCTTATTATTTTTGTGCTGGAAGAAACCCGGTGTAGCAGAACACCTGAAGAGCCAAACTCCATTCTTTCCATGCATATGCAAAGAGACAGTGAGAGATTTAACTGGCCGGCTACAGTGAAGCCGAAGACACATTTGCAGAACTACCCAGCTTTAAACACACCACCCCATGAACATCCTCCCCCGTCTCTAGTGCCAACACCAGACCAGCAGGGAAACGTGAGAACAGCATTCCTCAAAGAACAGGTTATTCAATCTTAACCCATTAGCTAATTCATTGAGAAACAACTTCTCTGATGGATCTGCTCGGCTACTTTAAGAACGCGTGGGTAAAACATGCACTGAAAGTCTCATCCCCAAATGGCAGAGTTTGGTGAAGTTTTAAGCACCTTAAGGCAGGATGGTAAAATGGGAGGTACCATAGGAGGGCTCTGATAATGTTACCAACTCCATTAGCATTTACAGAGCTCTCTTTCGGCCAGAAAAGCAGGGCTTCATTAGTAAATTGACAACGCAGAAAAATACCATAACCACCGCCCCACAGATCCAAAAGTTATCTCTGGCTCGATATCTATCCCGGGAAACCACTGACAGCCAAGCTGCAGCTCCCGAGAGGCGGCTGGAGCAGCACCGGGCTCCTTTCTCATGGGACAAACCAGTCGCGGGGTCGCGGTGTCAGGGTTCCCGCAGCAGCTGCAGCCGAACCTTGCCCCACGGACGGGGCCTCTCCGCACGGCCCGGGGACCTGGCGCCCGACAGCCGCGGCGGGCTGTGCCCGAGGGCCCGGGAGAGCCCGCAGGCGCCCGGCGCACCGCTCGGCCCCCGCGGGACCTCGCCCCTCGGCCCGTCCGTGCCTCGCGGGCCGGCTCAGCCGCGGCCCCGGCCCCG
>WAAE01026500.1:0-29119 GCA_013400495.1 Nicator chloris
TGCTCTGGGATGACCCTGCTTGGTCAAGGAGTTTGGACCAGATGACCCACTGTTGTCCCTTCCAACCCGACCTATCCTGTGAACAGAGATGCAAGGAAACTTTTGATTTTTAGTCCACATGTGGCTCATATCCATCTGCACTCCCTAGCTCTGTATCTAAACTAGTGTTATATTAGTCTTGATAACACTGGGCCTGGGATCACTAATTAACGCATAAAAGCTGTGGCAGGTAGCATGCATCAAGCAATTTCTTCATTAGCATTACCCCAGGTAGCTACACACATGGAAGTCCAAATGAATATGTCCAAAATAATCTGTATGGCAGGCTCTCTAACCCTGAAATGTCTTAGACTGCCATTCCCAAAGATGAAGAAAAAATCCCTTCTTGTTTCTAAGGGAGTGGCAGAATTGTATGATAAGTTGCTGTTACTAGCTTTAGGCATAAAGAGTTGAAGGGATGGTTGGAGTCCGTGTTTCTTGTGATCCACTTGGTCTGGCTCACCTGAGCTACTCTGCCTTCTGTTTTCTGTGGTTCACCTATTCAGGTTCCCTTGCTACCTGCCTCTGGGATGAGTATTCTCCACAGTCATGCATGAGATACTGTAGCTCTTTTTAAATAGGAGAGGGCAGCTGGGATTTACAGTGCCTGCATCACTGGATAAAAAGAACACCTGTGTTGGGCATGGCTGGGCTTTGGAGGTCTTGGTGGGGGGGGGGACAGATTGAAGGAGGAATAAGGAATGGCATAGAAAATAGAAATAATGGCACACACTTTGTAAGGAAAGAGAGTGAGAGTAGGCAAGAGGAAACTGGGGGAGTTAGGAGGGGAAGAGTGTTTAAAATTCTCTGTATTTGGCAGCATAAGGGGTTCAGTTCCTGGCTGAAGAAGGTGTGATAGAAGAATGGGTGAGGGGACACTGACAGAGATTCAAGACTAGAGTTGAACTATTTCCCTTGTGCAGCATTTTTCTTTTACACTCAATTTGTTAAATTGATTAGAAAACAATTACCAGTCCACTAGATAGCAGGATGTTTCTTATGCTTGTCTCTCTCTGCTAGCTCCCAAATGAAGCATGGGCTGGCTGTTTGACAACATAAAATTAACAATAATTTTCTGCCTTTTAAAATAAATATTTGAAGCTGTTAACTGTGGCAGAATATGTTAAAAGCAACTCCAAACAAGCTCAGTTCAACATGAAAGCCTGTCTAAATGAGAGAAACAATTCATCCATGCAGCTCCTCCTTTATGTGACTGCATTCTTATTTTGTTTTAAGAAAGCATAGTGTAAATCAGTGAAAAGTTGCTTTTTAAAGACCTTTAGTTCAGCTGAAAACATTTTTCTCCTTAGAGAAAGCTTGTGTTTCAACAAAGCTATTTTTGTGGTTCAGTGGGAGGTACTTTCAAACCCTGTCTCTATTTACAGTCTTGACTAGTACAACACACTTGTTTAGAACATGCCTTTGCCCTACCTCTTCTGCTCTGAGACAAACAAACCAGTGCAATGAATGACAGGCAACAGTGACGAGACAGCCTTGTATTTGCTGCAGGCTGCTGCTGAAAAGGCAAAAGAAAAACCGTCTGGAACGACAAATTACTGGTATTTTTACAGTTCCTTTTAACCACAAGTTGAACCTTTCTACTCAGTAAAATTAGCTCCAGAGGAACTACCAAGAACCAGTAAATAATTGGCTGTAGACATAACTGTCAATTACTGATTCAGAGAGGTGCTGGTGCCCTTAATACTTCCTCGTGACAATGACCGTTTGGGGGATTCTCCAAATTGCTTTTCTAGAGTGATTAATGCCACTGATTTTTCAGTGCAACTGAAGCTCTTTTGTTCTATCTTTCCTTTCACAACCTTTTTCTTTGACTGAAATTTTAGCTGCACTCTATAACCTTAATTTGACATCCATCAGCTATTCCAGTAGCCCAGGAAAGACAGACGTACAGTAATCTGTGTATTAAATAGCAGAATAAATAATTTTCTTGCAATTTTCTTGAGCAGTTTTAATTAATCTCTTTATTTTTAAAGATGTCTGTTCTGGCAGCTAAAAGCCACTGATCACTGAAACAGTGCCAGCATTTTCACACTTTGCTGCTAGTGCACTTCAAGCCTGACCTGCAGAGATAATTTTTTATGAGTTCCGAAAGGCCCTGAGGCACTAAAGCATTTTGTTTTATTAGGGCCTGAATTTCTAGGAATCCCTATGGATGACAAATATATTTACACATGTATACATAACTAGATATTATACTTTTTTTAAAAAAAATCATTGATGATGATAAAAAACATGCTTGTCCCAGATTATTGACCAAACGAGGGTTGTGCCAAACATGAGGCTTTCATAGTTTGTGACTGAAAATGTCTTCCTTATTTCCTTTTCACCCAATTAACACTATTTTGAAACATCAGCTGTGTTCCTGATTATTACACAGTTTTTACATTTTATTTGGGAAAAAGTATTACCTGCTCCAGTTGAGGGTGTTCCTATTAGCATATTATATACTACTGTGGAATTGATATGACAACGATCTGCCTCATGAAGACAATGGGAAACTCACCTGTACCTTCCAGTGCCAGAAGTACTCCTTCCAGATTAATTGTGTATCTCCTGCAAATGGCTATGCAACAGCAGAAAACAGATTATTCCTCACACCTGAAAACATTTTTCTTGCTTTCCTGTGTGTTGATGGTATAATGGGATGTTTGTAACACTGCATTATAGAGCCACAGAATCCTAGAATATCCTGAGTTGGAAGGGACTCACAAAGAACATCCAAGTCCAACTTCTGGCCCGGCACGGGATACGCCAAGAGTCACACCATGTGCCTGGGAGCATTGTCCAAACACTTGAACTCCGGCAGATTTGGACCTGTGACCACTTCCCTGCGGAGCTGTGACAATCTTTTATGCTGCAGCTGCCTGTTTCTGAATAAAACCTTTCCCTGGTTTACTCAGAGTTCATTTCCACTCTTCAGTTCTATTTATCCAACCTTCTTCTGCTGATGTGTAAACTGGTTCTCATTGACTTTCTTATCATATGCCTACCTGCTCAGCATGCTTAAAAGATGGCTCGGTTTTGCTGGCCATGCTGATATTTATTCTAAACCAAGTTCTGTCTGCATTTCAGAGTGTTTTACTTTTGTTTTATATAAACTAGCAGTTGGAAAAATAGTCTAGCAAAACATCAGCAGCTGCAATTAGCCATTACAAAGAAAATTATTCTGGTCAGTCCATCTGGATATGTATCTGTATGCATTTATAGTCCAACAAGGAATTCTTCTTACTTTTTTTGAGTGTGGTTTTTCATATTCTAGGTCTGTGTTTCTTTGTATGATGATGTGCTATGGACTTGGTTTAGCAGAACTAAATTTTATGATGTCTTTATATTTCCAAACTCTGCTCACGAATTCAGTGCCTTGAAAGGATAGATTTGAAATTACATATCAGTAAATCACTTCATGGTTTCAGAAAACTGCATTCACTGTGTTCCAAATGCCATATGGATTTAATATGGATTGAAGGTATTTTTTTGTTCTAACTAAAAATGAAAAATAGTAAACCTCTGTGGTTGGTACATTGGGAATATTGACTTTTGCAACAATAGCTAGACAGCCTTGTTCAGAGGAAGGTCAGCTTTGTAACAGATTCTTCTGGTTCTCCTCTTACAAGAATCACACCCACATTCCTCATGAATGCATTATTTATGATCTCACACTGTCTAATACATTTCCTCAAATAATTATGCAACTTGCAAACACTCATACCGTGAACAAACCTTCACCAACATTGTTGAGTATCCAAGTATCTCCCTCCTTGCAAGACAAATTATTTGTGTCACCAGGAGCTGCTCAGAGTTTTATCAAGAGACATGACATGCAGGTTTCAGTCATCTCATGGACTTGGTGTTTTACAGTGTGTTCCACTGTATCTATGGCAAATGGTTAATATCCCCTATTTACCTGCTATTACAAGATCATGCCTTTATGTAAATATGGTCTAAAGCATGAGAACTTTAAAAGATTTTTACATATTATACATCTATATAGTTGACAATACCATTTTAATAGTCTTGTTCCTTCCTCCTGCTTCGTATCTCATGGAAGTGAACTGCAAGCTCAAATATTGTTTCCACTGTAAACTTCTATCTAGCCTAGATTGAGCATATTTCCAAATATTTCAGGTATTGCATTACCTCTTAGCTTTTGCAAGCAAAGGTCTGGCCTACCTACCTGGGCAAAATACACCCAAAGACTGTATTCTAGTTACTACTTTTAATAAAAAAATTGGATCACCAAATAGAGGGTGGACTTTGACAAGCAATCAAAGGTGGCTTTAGAATGGTTGTCCCTCCTTTTCTGGTAGTCATTTGGAAGGAAGCCTTGTGTGTCCATAGGGTGGAGCCCCCAAATTTTCCAAACTGTTGTTTTGAGAACCTTTCTTTGTAATTTTATGTCATATAGTTAGCTTTTGTTTTACCTTTTCTCTTTATGACACCAGATAAAGAATTCCAGCCTTGCCATTTCCATCTTTCCAGCCTCACTAACACTCACATGCTGATTGCTTTCTCTTGTAGCATCTATTTTCCACAGGGATCTCACACTGCAATTTTCTCTGTTACCATATTTTTCTCATATTTTAGATCAGGATGTCAGAGTTGAAACTGAGCAGAGCTACCCGAGTTTGTCAATTCAAGGAAAAAAAAAAGACACATTTTTCTATTCTAAAATGAAAGCTTTGTACAGAGATACCAAAAGGTAAACTTAATGGGATTTAGATATGGGTGGGAATCAAATTTCTTCTCATGATCTTTTATATTATGAAAGAATGAATAAATGCAAAAAGTTCATGACTGAGAGACTATCGCTCTTTGTCCATTCAGAATACCCAAGGAAGACATTTTCAGAGTGTTTAATTGGTTTTTGTTTTGCCTTTTTCTTCCACAGAGATGTGTGCTATGGCATGAGCTTCAATAAATGCTTTGATCTGTCCCAAAGTTTCACAAATACAAAACTTCTCATTTTCCTCCAGCTCTTTCTGGCTGTTTTGCACAGCACAGTCAAACATATGGGTATAGATCAAGTATATTCCTTATCTAGACCACTGACAGCACAGACTGAGAAGGACATTAATCAGACTCCAAATACTAAACTAGATCTGTCCCTCAGTGTAACTTCTCCAGACAAGTGGATGCTGTCACCATGGCCCATGTACACTGCTTGCAGCCTGTGAAAAGTTGTGAAACATTTTGCAGGAAGCTGCTGCTGTGAAAGCTTGTATATTCATTAGGAAACCACTTTCCTGTGTCTACTCATATTTACACAAATATATTTACACAAATCTCTTCCTTTCCCTTTGTTTTTTGGTTTTGTTTTGTTTTGTTTGTTTTTGAAAGCTTTATAATAACTCTTGAAGATAGTCCTTTAGCTGGTGTAAATAAACTAAGATAAAACTATTTGTGTCACCTGAGGAAGCCCTGATTCCCTCTTTTTTTACTGAAGGAATGAGAAGAGATAAGGAGAACAAAAAGAGAACAGAGACCTGGAACCTAAAAAAGTTTCCCAGATCTAGGCTTAATCCCCATCTGCCTCCTTCTGATTTGTAGGAGTCTCTGGAGGGAACCTGTGCTACCCACAGGACTCTACAACATGAGTTTTTAGTGGTATTTTAGAGTAAATTAGACACTGACCTCTGAAGTACAGCTGTCTGGCTAACCTGAAGTCAGCTTATGATGGTGTAAGTATCATTTAGATACATGCTGAACATTTGGATGTTCCTTGCAAGCTACTAAAGGTATGTAAGTTCAAAAAACAGCAGCCACTTCATGCAACACAGTGTGCTGATTGAATGTAATTTAAATACAGATTATACATTTATGGATATCTTGGTAAATACATTTCTCTATCCATCCCTTTGAATTAGTAACTGTTCCTGAAGATGTGACTTGTGTGACTTGTGCTTTTCCATTGTTCAAGAGATAAGGTTCTAGGGAGGAAGTCCTGACCTTGCTGAAGTCAATGATAAAGGCTGTTCTCTCCACTGGGGTCAGAATTTCACCTGGGTGTTTATTTTGATTTCTAAAGGTCGCCTTTGACTACAGTGAATTGACGCAGTATGTTTTGAGGCTATCAAAACAGCGACTTGGAGAAAGAGCTACTTAACTTCTGGATAATAACCTTCCCAACTAGAGCCCTATGTGTAACAGTTTTCTGCGGAAGATTTAGCTGTAGATATTTCCTGTCAAGCAGTGTTCTTAACTAGAAAACTAAAAACAAAAGAAAGCAAAAAAAAAAAAAATTGCAGAAGAACTGAAGCCTGCAGCTTTAGAAAAGTGCATTGTCTAATTTTTAAAGCATGCTCATTTTCACAGGCTACTAAATGATTTTCTCTATTTCCATTGAAAAAAAAAAAAGACTGTTGTAAGACTAAGGGTAATCCCCAGTGGGCTTGACATTTTTCCAGAAGAAATTAAGAGCAGAATTCATCAAGCATTAATGTTAAGAAGTCAAAAATTCTGGAATGTTTGTCCAAAGTCCCAAGACCCAGAGCAAACACTGTCATCCTGCTGGGCTCCAGCCGAAAATCAGAGCCAAAATAAACAGAGGCAGAAACTCCATCTGACTGATCCTGTGGAAACAGCTGTAACCACTTAGGTGGAAAACCACCTCAAATTCTTCTCCCAGAAAACACTGATGACATGGGAGATGGCAAGCAGGAAAGCCCTGTCAGAGTCTCTCTTCAACTGTGGTCAGGAAAATATTTTCTTTCTCCACAACTGTAAATAGAAGGGTTCAACCCTGGTCACAATAAAATGCAACCACATAAAAGTTTAATGCCTTCTTTTTCTTGTCCTTTCCTCTTGTGTATTTCTTAGTGTTTGATCTTAAGATCCCTTCTGCAAATGTCCTGTCTGCAAAAAAAAACAAACCTCTTCTTCCATATTGAACCTCATGCTTCTACCTAAAAGTGAAATGTGATGTGTCTCTAGTGTTTGTGTTCAGATTGTGATTTACAAAGTTGTCTGAAACATACTCACTTGATTTGTTGAAATGAAGCCAGCATTCAGACTAAACACCTTCTGTTCAGCCCTTTTCTTACTATTCTCTTTAGAGGGCTTTTGTGAATGCTATTTGGCAGAAAAAATAGGAAGCATGTTGGAAGAAATAGCAAACATAAACAAATCTTAAGGAGAAAGAACTCTGGTTTGGAGTTCTTTCTCCAAACTGCACATGTCTTCCCTGAGGAATCTGACAGATAGAGGAAACAGAAAGAGAGGATGAAATTGAAGGGGGGCTAATAAGAAAAGAAAGCTGGCTATATGCCTCCATGCTTTATGTGAAATAATGTTTAAGCATACTGGATCTTTAAGCTGGAATAAAGAGCGTTGCAGGAACACAGTCTGCTTTCAGATTTTATTCACTGCCAAAGGCAATAATTCTGGATTCCCTATTTTTATAGGAAAGTAGTGCTCATTTTCCTGAAATTTTCACTCTGGTCCAGGAATTCTGTTTTGTTTTAGCCCATCAGTAGGCTTAGCATAGACACATAGATGGTAACACATTTGGACATTGTTAACATGGAAAAATCACTACCATTTCTTGTCCTCTGTGTCTTCTCCCATTTGTCAAGACTGTGCTGTACCTGTTTAACTGCAATTCATTTCAGCTGGTTTTCCTGGATGTCAGTTAAGAACATTTTATTTTCGTTCTTTATGGTTAAGCCAATGTACAACAGTGGCATTGGTTTTCCTGGCAAGCTGTAGTTTCAGGGAAGAGTTTTGTGTTAAAAATAAATGGCCTCTTACAAGCTTCTGCAAAATTAAATAAGAGCTATAACAGGCCTAAAAATTGTAACATTTCCTTATTTTTGACAAATCAGACTACACAGCTTTTCCCATCATTATGGCATAGCATACTGTGAACTAGTTTCCTTTCCCCCAAGTGTTCCCCCTGCCTCCTCATCATTCTTTATGTTCACAGATTCTGCTCCTTCTTGCAGTGAATCCCTAAACAAAATAGCTAGAGACTGTTTGCATAACAACTTGAAGTAGTTTTGTGTATATCTTTCAAAAAAGGTGCAATTATATGCAATACAGATACTCTTCAGGGTATTTCCCAAGGAGCAGAGATCCTTCAGGGATGTAGCTGCTTGAGATATATGTAAAGGAACATGCTGCTCGAAATCCTCTTTATGTCTGTGGTAGGAGCAACTCATATTTTACTTCTTATAGAAGGCATAAACCAGATAAGCAGCCCGTAGAAAAAAGGCTGACACAGGCATTTGTTACTTTAGGCATTTGTTACTTTGCTTTTACTCAAGCAACACACTGCAAGACTTTTACATGGGTGCACCATTACTAGAGTGGATTGAGCTTTCTGTGTTTCCAAATGTTACAGTTAGCACATGTGGGACGTATGAGCTGAGGAAATGCACAGTGGTCAGCATAAAAGCAACTCTTTATTTCCTAGGTCTGAAATCACTCCAATTGGGAAGTAGTGGGAACAAGAGCAAAGGCAGTGTGGCAAGAGAAGGGTGGTGGTTTGGAAGAGAAGTCCGCAGAAACCCTATGACTGACTGACTAATGCTACCTTGACTGCTGGTGCCAAGATGACGTAAGCTGAAATGACAGAAAGAAGATTCCATTATTATTATATGTATCCTTTTTCCACAGCTGCAGCTGGATGAAAGCCCAGGAGCCCAGGGAGGCTCCTGTCCCCAGAATAACAACATAACAAGAACATCTGCTGTAGCTATGAAGGTCAGAAAAGTAAGGTCTGTGGTGGGATATGCCACAGATGACACCTCTCTTTGGGCAGACAGGTCCCTGGACTCAGATCCGATAAAGGCACGTGATCTTTCTGTGAGCCTTGGAGGAGGGGAGCAGATGTGACCTCTGAGTTTTGTAACAACCAGGTTGTGTTCAGGCCTCCTCTGCAGGGAGGGGAAGAGCATGATGGGGAATGACTGTCTGCCTCCACCCCACTCTTTTCTACTTTTTAAATACTCCCAAGAGTTATGGTAGCAGATCACAGCAGCCACTGGATGAATACAGGATTGATACAGAAATGCCTAGGAAACTCTTTATAAGTCAGACTTGGGCAAAGTCAAACAGCCAAGCTAGCTGCAGCGAATTCAGCAAGCAAATAAGCAGAGAAAATAGTGGAAGTCTTTAGTGTTGGGTTTTTCCTCCTCAAGCAAGACTGCATTCAGGAACACTGGAGGAGAAAATCTAGCTGAAAGGCAGCTCTGTCTGATCACATTGTCATTTGTGTTGTAACTCACTATGTGATGCCTCAGTTCTTGCAGTCTGAAACCAGTTCTCCAAGGATCGTGGTCCAGTCTAAGTCAATCTGTTCTCTAATAGTTTCTTTGGCATTCATCACAGCCCATGAACACGAAGAGCATCTGTCTAGAGATTAGTATGACTGGAGGAGCAGCTGTGCAGTTCTGCTGCCTATATGCTTAATGACCTCCTATGAGGGTTTGAGGTTCAAAATGGTAAAGATTTTGGAGTGTGGGCTCTAGAAAAGCCTTAAAAAGAGCTACTAGCATTGGAAAACAGTGTGGATATCTATTGCCATTTTCAGCAAAACACTGTCTCAGTCCTTCTGTCTGTTGAAATAGATTAAACTGGTTAAATATAAACCCAGATTCCATTACACAGAATCTCACAAACCCTTTCTTGTTACACATTGTGTTCACACAGGAATATGAAAATTTCCAGCAGAAAACTTATGAGCCATGGCTAATTCCCATTGCCCATGTTCAGAAAAGGCTAATCCTGTTTCATCCTTTGCACTTGTCTAGTATTCTGAAACACACTTCTGTTGCTAACCATTGCTGATCAGACCATCAAAGTCTACTAGGACCCAGCACCACACACTGACTAATCTGGCTGCTTCAGGTGACAAGGTGATTGCTTATCCAATAAGAAGGTTTTTCCTCTCATGTTACAAATCTGCAGTAATGGCTAAAAATGTAACCCTTAATTAATCCTGAGCCAGATGGTTGGTCTATATGGTATAACTGGAGCTCAAGCCAGCTTGTAGTAGACCATTGCCCACATCATGAAAACAAACAAATAAATGTATAAACACATGATGATATCATCTTTGTTGGAAACCACAGAGGAGATGCCAAAGGCAAAATAGCTGGGAGTGCTGAAATATTCTCTCATCACCGCAGAGAAAGATGTAGACAGACAGTGGAGTTAATTTAAGGATAGTTATGCTTTTCTCTGGACAGAAGATGGATGAAGAAATAGAAGCCTGTCAGCTCAATACTGTTCATCAGCATGAAATTTCCTATTAGAATAAAACAACTAAATAATTAATTTTTGTAAAGGCAAGAATGTTTTGGTTTTGCCAAGCCATCTGCTTTAGTCCCCTGCTACAAGGGCTGAGCTGGTAACACACAGCCCTGAGGGTGAGATCCTAATCATTAAAAACACAAGATGTGCCAGGAGCTTCTTCAAAAACCTGACTGTTGGTATTCTGTGTATTAACCTCCCCAAGCCATCCAGAGATTTGCTGATTGGCTTCAGTGAGGCACTCACCTAGTATGAGTGGGCTTGATGCCATGGTAGCAGGTGGACCAGGGCATAAATTCACCAGTGGACATGTGGGGTTGTGAAAACTGAGGAAGACTGTCTTTCCATGGAGGATTGTTGATTTATTCTTTGTGAAAAATCCCCACACAAGGTAAAGTACAGTACACATCAGCCCTACTCCTTCCTGAAGTTGGAATTATCAACATGATTTAAATAAAAATCTAAAATGCAAAGATTTTTTTAAAATTGTTTTTTCTCTGAATGAATGTGATTTTTACTCTTTAATGCACATGAATGGTTTTTGTTTTATTTTTTTTTCATCTGAGGAAATAATTATTTTCTGCCTCCTTATTATTAATTTTCTCCTTGAATTAAAGTTTTAAGCTAAAGGAAAAAATGTCAGATAGAAGCAATTTCTTCAAATCATATTATCCTGAAAAGGATAACATAAATAAAACTCTATTTTTCATGGAGTCTATTCAGGACAGAAGGCAGCATAGGTAACAAAGTGCTGAGATCTGTTGCAAGGGGGAAAACAGGGGGGGATACTAGTGTCCTTGAATAAAGTCCTTAAATTCAAAGGAGGAAAGCAGATGTCAAAGGAAGAGCTAGTGCACTAGCTCCAGCTAGTACATAACCCTCTGAAGGCCGAGCTTACCAGTTGGGAATGGTAGACACCCATATACATTTTGAAATATAGGCAGCACACAGGCCTGGCTTTATTCTGAAGAAAGAAATAGCATTGTCACATAACATTGTCACATTGTCACCTGCTGTTCTCTAATGACTTTCCAGTTATGTAGTTTACTTCAGGGCAGAAACCTGCCTTTAAGCTATACCTCGATGTGTGTATATCTGCATATATATGGAGGAGGGAAGATGGTGTGTCCTGCACATACAGTACAGTTTATCAACCTTTGGATGCTAGAAATAAAAAGGAATGGTTATGCTCAACCTCCCTGGTGAAGATAGACACATGAATCTTCATGGACACAAGCCATGGAGCAGCCCATGACCCATGGAGGTTGTGGGCTCTCACCTGTGCTCTCTACTGAAGTCACACACTATCCTACAGAAGAGGGAAAGGAGACAGAAGCAGCTTTCCCCTTTTCTAGTCCTCTAACTTTTAAAAGAGATTTGGTTTCCTTCTTTTCTCATTTTCCTTCCACGTGCACAATTTCTGCTGTTGCTTGTTTCAGGATAACTGGGGAGAGTGAGTGGCCTGGAAGGATTGCCCAGGGCACAGTGTTCTGTTGCCTTTCCTGGTCCATTGACTTGCACTCCTGTGAGTAAATAGGGCTTCAGTGTGATTCCATACTTCCTGGCCCAGTGCTCCCATTAACACTTGGTTTTGTGAAAGGTTTCCCTCCCTAGCAAGTAGAAAACAGTTTCTGTGTGCTCCTTGACATGAATGAGCACCTAAAGCTAATGGCTCTGGAGGCTTTCTGGTGAGGAGAGGCAATGTTTAAAGAGTTTAAGCACCTAGGGGGTTAGGACGTCTACAAAGGAACAGAACTTCATGGGTATAAAATGATACCTGGACTGAACCTTTGTCCTCTCAGCAGAGAAAACACAAACAGCTTTTTTTTGCAGGGCTGGGTAGATAACTCTCGTCTTACCTCTCCATAGGGGAGCTGCCTGTACCTCATCTGCGTGTACTTTGAGCTGACTTGACCTTGAACGAAGGTGCTTGAGGCTCACCTGGGATGCAAAGCTGTGATGTGGTTGCCTGTTTGCGTGTTAGTTGTTTGAACGTGTGGTGTTTCAGCAAGGAGCAGATGCTGGAACTCTCAGTCTGCTCCGCGTGTCCCACCCTCTACAGGATGACATCCCTTGCCAAGCCAGAGGCACTTGTGGCACCACTCTGGGTCTCTTAAATGAACACACAGGGCAGCAGTGGCTCAGTCATATCACAGAAACTGCTGATGCATGGCCTAAGAATGGCTGGTGCAATACCATGAAACTCTGGGCAGAAGCATGGTATTGAGACATTGCTAGTTTTTCAGGTGATTACATTCTTTTAGTAGCAGAAACTTTTCACTGGAATTTGACACAACTAGGTTTTACAGATGATCAAGGTGAGCAGAACACTGTTTTTGCTGACTTTGGCTTTTCCTTTCAAACAAATTTTACAGGATGTTGGGAAGATGACTTTTTTCCCTTCGTTGATGATGTTCCTAAAGAGAACTAGTTCCAGCTAGCAGTCATCCATTTTCTCAAGTTATTAGGTAGCTGGAAAAGAATGATAAAGTTCCACAAGCTTTGATACCAGTACAAGAAAGTTGCCATGCTATGTCTGAATCCAAAGGAGATGTGAGAGTATTTTTAAATGGCAGAAAGACAATGTCTGTTAAAACTGCATCTCGAAGTGGTTAAGGAGTATTTTTCAGGGGAAAACATTTCCATATACCTAAAGAACATTAAAAAAACCCTTGAAAAATAGCAGTTGACTGCAACATCCTTAACGTGTGCCTAAGTGGCAGAGGAAACATATGAGATCTTACAGCAATGAAACATTGAGTTATGGTTTTCTCCTTTTCTCCCTACCCCATAAAACATCAGTAGCATATTAACAGGTCTTTTGAATTGTTACCCTCTTTTGAATTGTTACCCTCTTTTGTCTAAAACCACCTGCATCATAGGAGCATTCATTCTTCACACTTACAGGAATGTTTTATTTTTATATGAACTACAACAGATGTGCACATATTTGTATCCTAAAATCTATGTAGCTATGGCAGAGTTGAAACCAGCTGCAAAATAGAATTTTAAAGAATACTGATCTGAGGAAAACCCCATTTCTTGCAAATTGTGTATATTAATTAGCACTGGATGTCTAAATTTTACTTCTATTTTCTCACATTGTATCCAGAGGTATGATATTTCAGTAATATATGTTAAACAAAGGTCCAAAAATATTTTTTCCAAGACAATAAACCCTCTAAAAATATTGTTTTAGAATGGAAAGCATGACAGCCTTCATCTATAGCATTGCAAACGTGGTGCTGTAATGTCCTTATCATCGTTTCAAAAGGTATGTCACATAAATATGTCAGGATACCTGTCATGCTGTGAACACTTGCAAGTAGAAATCGGAGCAAATTTGCATAAACATATTAGAAGCAAAAAAGCATATGCCTAGAGATCAAAACAGCACAGAAAATAAAGCAGCCAATGGTAATAATAAAATTTCATATGCATTCAGGTTGTCTCTCTTTCATTTTCAGGAACTCTCGCTGAGTGAACCTTGCCTAATTGTGTGCAAATTCTTGGTTGCACTCAATGATTATTTTTATAAGCAAAAGGTAAAATAACCTTTTTTTTCCTTCTCCCTCTATTTGCAAATAAATGCAAAGAACCTAATTGTGGATATTTTTCTTGTATAAACTGCAGGCTTTTTAAAGTATGTTGAAATCATGCTATAAAGGTCTTCCATAAATGCCGCTATAGAACCATGTAGGGTTTCTGAGTTGCAAAGACCCACGTAGATACCTCAGAGACCTTCAGGCAATCATCTGAAGTACTGCTTTCAGTTCTGGGGCACCCAGGGTAAGAAGGATAAGGACATTTTGGAGGAAGAATTTGGGGATGAGGACTTGGACTTGGCAAAGCTCAAAACACTGACAATTTGCAAAGAGAGGCTGCAGAGTCATTTTTATAAATGACCTGAACAGCAGCACTCCAGGTAGTTTGTACAGCAGAGCTTTGTGCCACTGTGCACAGTTTGCTGAGAAAAGCCATGCTGTAGTCATGTGATCATTTGGGAATGCGTGTGCCCTTATCACACACAGTCAAAGTCTATTGGGTGTCTCAACTAAAAGTCTGCTCCAATCACCGAGCTCTCTGATAAAGGTCTTAACACTAAGGGGATATGATGGTCCTATTTGAGGAAAACAGAAATAAAAGGACACAAAAGACAGTAGAGATAAGGTAGGGTTGCAGCGGAATGGAAGAATATGAAGGAAAATTGCAGCCAAAATCCCAAATAGTTTTGCATAATCAGAACTAGCGTAGAACCTTATGTCTTCTCTGGCAGTAATTAGAACCTTTTGGAAAAAGAAAGTCTATTCACATGGGGTTTTTTTTCTGTACTGTCCAAGCTAACACGTAGCAATTGGAAACTATTTTAACAGCTATTTCTTATTACTTCTCAGGATATATAGAGAAAGAAATATATGGAGAAAAGAGTTTGTGTTGTAAAATCCAATTACTAGATTAAGAGGTTTTCAATTTGGAGGGAGATCACTCAGGCTTTAAAAAGCCTTGTTAGCATCTTACAGGTTCACTGCCCCTGCTGCTGACCCTGAGGGAAAAGAGATTTCAAAGATTGCCAAGTGACATAATTTGTGATACTCACTCACTGATATTTAAACATATTTTAAGAGATCCAATTACGTGGTATAAAAGGATGGTGTTACACAGAGCTGCCTACTTTTAAGAGAGCAGAGTGCTCTCCCAGTTAGCCTCATGTTTGGTATTATTCTGGCTGGTTAAAGGTAGGCTTTTCCTCTCCTCTTGTCCTTTCCCCTTCAACCTCCAGTTTGGATGCAGAATGCCACATGCAGTGTGTGCTTATATCACATACATTTTCTTGGCATACTCACAATCTGTAGGAACGAGCTTCCACAAAAGGAAAATACTCTGGGACTGGTGCTGTGACACATGAAACTGCAATCTCTGTAGGAACACAGGAAGGCAATGAAAATTTAGAAAAAACTTTCAGATTTTAATTCATGTTAAAGTCAGAGGTTTCCAGACCTGACTGTTTTACTGCAGATCAGATTATACCACTAGCCTGCTCCCTTTTTATTAATTTAATCTGTCTTTGGCTGTACTGAATGGAAAAGTCTCCCAGTTGCCAGTGGTTAGGAGTTAACATGACAGCTGAGGAGAGCTCACATACTTCAGCAGTTTTATTCGAATATTCCATTTAAAAATGGAAAAGGTTTACAGGACAAGAGAAACTCACATCTCTCTTACTTAAGACCCACATTTACCTTCATCTACACAGGTGCAGCCTACTTCACCCGAACTTTTTTCACACAAATTTAGTCTAATTAAAAAAAAAAAAAAAAGAAAAAAAGATTGTTAAGTCAGAAGGAAATTAATGCTCAATCCCATCTAGTTCATTTTGTCCTGAGTCCTTTCTAACTCTGCATTTTCTAGGAGTAGCACTAGGGAACTCACAAGGCCAAGAGGGAAAATATGAAGATTATTTCTTTGGTTCTTTTATGCCTTGATTTAGATAAACCTGTTTTATGAGATTCTATATATACATTTATACATACACTCAAGTACATAGGCACACATACAAGACATCTATCTGGTAATGTTTTGAGATTGATACTTTTCTAAATCACTTTCCCTTGGAATTTGATATCTATCAGGTTTGAGATTGAGACTGCTCTAATAGAGCATAAATGATGGAGAGAGGATAATGCTACAAACTGCTGCATGCCACCAAGGATACTTAAACAAAAGTATATATTTTTGAACAAGGATGCTTTTACCTCAAAATCTCATACTTCTCTGTCCACTTACAATGGCCAGTTTATTATTTTCAAAAGAAAAGCACTGCTTTAATTACCTCAGGTTAGAAGAATAATTCTAAAGAACGAAAGAAAAAGATTAAAATAAAATTTTTAGTGGTAGAGGAAAATTTTCATATTTTGATAAACTGTCTTTATCTTAGCCCGTGATTTTTCTTATTTCAATTGTTCTGCTTCTCTGCCCCACTCCACCAGGAGTGAGTGAGTGAGTGAGTGAGTGAGCGAGCATTTGTGTGGAGCTTAGCTCCCAGCTGAACCATGGCACATAGTAGCATATCTGGGTTTGTTTGCTTGTCCCAACATACCAAGCAGTGTGAAGCTAAATGGTAAAAACAATGTTACATAAATAGCTTGCCGTCCAAAAGGCAGAGATCAGGTGTTTACTCTGATTTGTAGTGCTTTTTCCTCTGGCCAGAACCCCACAGATGGGTGTAAATTTTGCATATTAGCTTCCAGATCGGACAGGCCTTCACCAAATATGGCACGTGAGTACAGCATTCAGAATGACACAAAATCAGACCTGGTAGCCAGCTTAGGTGTTATCCTTTTCAACTGCTAATGGGCATCATTTACCTTTTGTGCTATCTGAAGTGTCTAAATAATTTATGTGTCTCATCACCTCAGTATCTTAGTACCTGTCAGTGATGTCATTAAAGGCTTTATAACAAAGGTGAATAACCTTGATTTTATACTTTGTAATGTTGGGTAGGCATTAGGAAGCCCTTTACCCTGCATTTTTCAGTGTGTAACAGTTGAGATTCCTTTTTATTTAGTAGTTTCTTCTTCAGTAAAAGAGGGTCTGCTCAGACTCTTCCTGTGAGAAGGTTGTGATGACATGGGACAGCTGGCTGTAGTCCATATTTCTCCCAGAATTTCTGGGAATTGTGTTAGAGAGCCAAAACTGACCATCAAGGGGAGGCCCAAGCATGCTGAGTACACTTGTGGAAGAGAAACAGCACCTATAGCAAAGGAGAACATAGGTAAGGCATGGAATAAAGACAAACATCACACTTACTGGAAACAAGATCCAAGAAACTGCAAGGAGATCATCAGCTCAGTCCCTGGGAAGTCTATTGGTGCCTTGGGAAGGCTGACCTGGAATAGAGACTAGACCGAGCTAAGACAATAAAATAGATATTTATTAAAGGATAGTAAAGGGTATTAAAGGCCTTTAGGGTACACCTTGGGCAGTACGAGAGCCTGGCCAGGGCTACACCCAAGATGGGCCCAAAATGGTCACAAAAATGGACGACCGGTCACGAGGTCTCACACTTTTATAAATTTTGGTCAATTTGCATACTGGGGTTCAATTGTAAAATTACAGCTTCAGGTTGTGAGGTCTCATCATTCTTCTTTTCTCTCTTCCATCCATCATTTATGCTTTTGGGCCTGAATCTTGTACCCATTGTCCTTGGTCTCCAGCAGGAAAGGATGTTTTGTCTACCTACTCTGTGAAGAGAGCTTACTAGCTCTTAATATGAGGTTCAGAGGTACACACCTAGGCAGCACAGAATCTGAAAAACATGAAAGCTAATACTTAAGGCATCACTATGAAGCAAATTCTCCCTGAAGCACTTCCAGGCACACAAAGAACTGACTCAGGTGGTGACTGGGAACGCAGAGCATGGATTTACCCATGGCAAGTCATGGCTAACCCAGCTACTGAGTGACTGTGTAGCTAAGGGGAAAGCAGCAACATAAGGAAAAGTAATCACTGTGAGGGTGTCTGAACTAGAGCACATTTCTCAGACTTGGTGGGCTCTCTCCTCTCTGGAGACAAAACTGAAATGGACACAACCATGAGAAACTGGCTCTAACTGTTCCTGCCTTGAGTATGGGGTTGATCTAGAGATATCCAGAGAGTTACATGCTTCTGTAATCCTATGGCAAAGGGAAGTCCGTGATCCCACGGAGCTTCTAGTGCATTCGGAAAACAGTTGTGACTCCATGTTTTAAATACCAGAGGGTACCAGGATACAGTGTGCCAGGATGCACAGCAAACTGTTCTGCATACTTCCTGTTTGATGGCTTAAATGTATTCAGTGTTTTCCAGTGGTCCCACTGATAATGAGTGAAAAGAAATTATTTTCAAATACGATCTTTTTCTCTACATCTGGTTTTCCCGACAAGCTGGCTAGATAAATTTGTAAAAAAATAAATATATAAAGCTGCTACATTTCTCTTGACTGACAACAGTCTTGGAATGTAGTCACTGACCTGCTGATATGTGTTCTGAATATATGGTCAGAAAATTAAAACAGTTAGAATAAGATGTGTTGATCTTGGATCTGAGCCTGATTTTGTATATTTTTATTTAATCAAATCTAACTAAATGTTGGACAAATGACAAAGCAATCTCCCCATCCCTTTTAAGGCAGAATCAACTGTGACATCTTACTCTATGATTTATTTTTTATACTTTAAACAGTATAGACAATGAGATTTTTTAATTATTTGTTTTATCTTACAGAAATATTTCTGTATCTCTTTTCTAACAGCTAACCAGGCATATACAATTGCTTCAAGAACTGCAATATAAAAATATAAATATAAACCACAAGAACCTGCTAGCACTTCAAAACTCTTTGTATGAGAAAGAAGAATTTTGAGAAAAGATAACCTAATACAATTATTACTTTTTAAATTATTTTTTTACTTTTTTTTGGTATGTTTATACATATATGAACTCTTATCAAACATCAAGATAAATTTTCTCCAAGAAATAAAAGTTTAATCCATCATTTCACCGCTACCATTACTTAAAACCCTTGATGACTTTGACCCAAATTTGCCAAATCCTTTCAGTTGGGAAAGAATGTGGGTATTATTTTATTTTCTTTTATATTCCTTTTATTCAATTCTTTGCCCTATTCTCGTTCCTGTGTCCATACAAATCTGTTTAAAACCATCCCTCAGGACTCCCGAACAGTAACTTAAGTGCCGCGCTTAAGTCCCTTGGTGATATGGAGCTTTTAGGCTTCCTTTTACTAGACTTTTCAAAAAGTGTCCTGGAATGCAGGTGTCTCACCTCCAGGCTTAGCTCTTATTCTCTAAGCAGAGGACTCGTTCTAGGTCTCGTGCTCAGCAGCAACTGAAGAGTTCCATTTGGAGCAGCAGTTGTGGCAGATGACCTCACAGTTAAATGAACAAGCTGCTGCCTTGGAAGCTAGGAGCTGTGGACTTGAACTCCTTCAGCTGCATGTGCAACAGGGGGCTTTAGTCACTTCCTACAGCATGATAATTTGCAAATCCAGCCCTTCTATTCCTCTTCTTCCTTTACAGTAATTTTAATGTTTAATTGCATAGAAAACATTTACTCAATCTGAATTTTCAGGTTCCTAAAACTCTACTGGTAAGAAAACTCTAATGTCAGAAAAGCTGTAATCCTGTGGGATCTGATGCAACTAAAATAACTTCTTTGCTAAACATAGCAACCCTTAAAAAGCCTTGAAAAACAGATGTGCTAATAGTCTTGAATGGAAAAGACTATATACTCACCACCATCTATTCTCTAGCTTAGGATGGAAAACAAATGACACCAGTCTTCAGAAGTTCCTATTTAAAGATTCATTGTGCTTCTGGCAAATGTCAACAATCAAAACAGGAGAGAGGAAAGTGTAGGTGATCATAAAGGGAGAATTTAGCTGTCAATTTGTGTTTAAAATTTCCCTCTGGGGAAAAGGGGAGGGAAGGGGAGGTAGAGAAGGTGAGATTTCACCTACTCTCTGCGAAGTCATTCTTTTAATTTAAGAAGACCTCAAGAAAGGGTTGTGCTGCTGAGATTTCTGAACTATAGCAAGTTCTTTTTGTTCCACAAAATCCTACAACTACAGATTAAATCAATGTGCACAGTTGGTAGTGACACTCTTTTTAACAGCAGTGAAATAAAATGACTGGTTCTATGACAAAAATATCCTTTTAATTGTCCAGTCTGGGCAATGACCCAAGGTAAAAACAAGCAGGCTAAATGGCCCATTGCCAGATCTCTCAAGAAACAATTATAATATTGTTATTCTATTCCTTGTGTTGGCTGAGTTCCCATTTCTTAATCTGTCTGGAAGCGCTGACATTATTATTTCTCTCTTTTTGCTTTTTAAAAAGTGATTTTTTAGACTTGCTCTTTTCATCTATCTCTCAGCCTCTTTCTCACACATTTCTACTTTGCTACTGAATTTTCTCATCTATTCTATTTCCCTGTGGTTTGTTTGTTTGTTTGTTTGTGTGTTTCGTTACGGTGGGGCTTTTTTGTGGTTTTTGTTGAGGTTTTTTTTTCCCCTGTGGCATAGCTTACTAGTTAGTTGTGACACTAGCTTTATTCTATCTAGTTTCCATTAACTTCTCTTACTTACCCGAGATGACATCATGTTATCAAATACTGAAAAACAAGTCCATGGTAACTTTAGAGGGTACCTTTAGAGAAGAGAAGTGTACAAAAGAGTCCCATTCTTCAGGAGAAAAGGAAGGCAGCAAAGGAAGGATTACCACAGATGGCATATACTGGTGAGGTGGCATGCAAGCAGTAAGCTCAAGAGAAGGATCCAAAAATGGAATTCATGCTTAGCACAGAAATTAGTGCTTGGGGAGCACACAGATATTCACATTACACTGAAGAAGCCATCTGGATTACACAGAATATCCATCATTGTTCTTCCCTGTGGCCTGTATGAGGCGCTTGAAGGGAAAAGTCATGTTCTTGGCACTGATGAAACCAAGAGTGGAGAAACAAAGTTTTCAAGCAAGCTGATGTCAGAGGACCTTGCCACTGTCATTGCTGATGTATTTTGTTGTTTCCATTCATAGAGGCGTATTATAACTGAGAAATCTGAGAGCCGTTTAAAAAGTATGTAGAGTGATACTCCCTGTAATGTGAGCCAGGATGGTGTTAGAGCAGTCTGGACATGTGGCATCTCTGAAATTGTTTTAATAGTAAACTTAATGCACCTCTGTCCTTCATGCAGCGTCCTGATGACTGTTCCTTGTGAATTGAAAGGAGAAAGAAATTAGCATTAAGAGATTAAGAGTGATAAATGAGTAGGAGAAGATCTGTTTTGAGAAGATAGTTCCATTTTGATAGCTCCAGAATAAAATTCGGTCTGTTTCTCTGAGACCCTATCTCATAATTTTCAGTTGAGCTCTTCACTTCTTGTTTTTCCACAGGAAACCAACACATTTTCTCCATTAAGTTGTCTGATACTAAAAATGAACCCAGAAGTAGCTGTCAGTGCAGGGCACATACATCTCTAGTAGTAGTTAACCTAATTAAAGTGATGTATTTAAACAATCCCAAGGGACACCCGTAACAAAACACACATTAAGGAGGGCTGGGAGCTGGGTGAGCTTTCAAACAGTTTGGATAGCTTCAGAGCTGAGATTAGATTGCCAGGCACCAACTACTAAGGAAAAGCCTTTACTGGACTGCAGCAGCCAGCAAGGAGCAGGCAGCAGAGACACAGCCCAGGGTCATGCCCAAGCCGTCATGCATGCACACTCAAATCTTGACATCATAGAATCACAGCATCACAGAATTGTTTAGGTTGGAAGGAACCTTAAAGATTTGGTTCCAATCCCTCTGCAATGAGGAGAGGCATCTTCTATTAGACCAGGTCGCTCAAAGCACCATCCAACCTGACCTTGAACACATCTAGGGATGGGGCAACCACAACTTTTCTGGGCAACCTCTTCCAGTTTCTCACCACCCTCAGAGTAGAAAATGTCTTCCTATTCACATTTTTTAGTTATTGTCAAGCTGTGCATCACTATGCCCAAGGTCTTCTGAGATCTGGAACTTTTGTCCTGAAAAATCAGTGTATATAAGCATGTTTCTGCAGAACAGTTCAGCAAATGTACAGAGGGAATGAATCTCAAACATTGCTCCTACACGGACTGGAGGAACTGTGTCTGTTCCCTCGTGAAGGGTAACACTGAAGAAACACATTAATAGGAACAGTGGGCCACTAAACACACCATCAGAGCTAGGCTGAAGAAATTATATGGACCTCTTGCTCCCTTCTACACTCTCAGTGGCCCTTTTGAGGCCCAGGGAAAAAGCAAGCACAGATCCACTCAGACACAGAGTTCTTCCTCCCATGTGCACTGATCAAAGAGAGAACTGCACCACCCACAGCCACAATAAAACATTCATTTTTATCTGTAGCTGTTTGTTGGCAGAAAGTGATCTGTATGATTGCATTTCAACAGTAACAGCGTTAGAATTTATTATTATTATCATTTTTAATGCAAAGCAATTGTCCTTGCAGGGTGAAATTTAAACATAACAAGCTGGAACCATGCATGGCTTTATTAACAGTGAGCTGAATTCCTCTCTCCCTTCCAAACACAAACCCATGCTGGGCCTGTGAAATGAAAGCTGTCTTTAATGAAACAAGGAAATGACATGACTGAATGAGTGGAGCTGCCTAACAGACCCATGTCTGGTAACTGAAGAAACTCTTGCTGAGAGAAATGGACTGTGAATATTCATTACAAAAATACTGATTAAGAGATGAAGGACAACGATCTGACCTCAAAACAAATGTTGTTTAATATCTGTCCTCTATCATCTTTTTATTCTCACCTATATATTTCTCTTGAAGTGTTGGAGTCATGTCATCTAAAGAGCTTTCTCACAGCCTGCTGGTGATTTCAGCAAGGGTCATCCTTAATTGGGGTTATTACCTGGAAATAAAAGTTTAGTACATACTTCTGTGTGTTTTAGGAGACTACTTGTAATTATTGGGAGAATATATACTTACCAGCATCTTAGACATGAATGTACTATATTTTGTTTGTTCACATATGGATTTGCTCTTAATTTTTTTCCATGCCTTCTTCCTTCAGGGCAGTCTTGAAAAGCCAGTGTCAGTATGTGCAACTATACAAAACCACTGTATCCAGCACCCTCTTTTCACAGCATAAGAAGGGCATAGCCCTGGTGGTTTTGGGAACAAGGACACCATTGGATCCTTGTACTGTAGTCACTCATCCAATTTGGTAAATCATAACCTCTTTTTTTTTTTTTTTAATGATCAACTTTGTCTAGTTTCTCTTCTTTAATAACTCATTTTGTGATAGTCCTTATCTTTTTAAGACAGATTTTTTCACAGCTTTCCTGATTTTATAGATTTAATTAATTTCTTATTTCTCTCTCTTTACCATCTGCTCATCACTTTTTGCTTAGTTTCCTTAAGAATATAAGTAAAAATGAGTGCATTAGTTCTGATCAAATGTTTATTTACCTTATTAACCCTCCTTTGCTAGTCATCAGTAACGAATATTAAAGAAACCAGGTAAGGAAGGGTTCTTCCCTCTACATGGCTTCCTGGCGTGTAGCAGTTAGCAATTTAAGGACTTCCTTTGCAGTAGATTGTGTCCAGGCCATTGACTTTATTAGCCTGCTCACAGCCTCTCCTTCATCTATTATTTTTCTAGTTTATATCTATTTTTAGTCTACACAACATCCTGTGGCACTACTAGCACAATGTGTGCAAAGTTCTTCCTTTTATTTTGATTGTAATCGTGCTACTTGTTAATTTAATTGGATGACCTCATACTTGGGCACTGTGAGAAACACCACAATCTCATTCATGATTTTATGAATCATGATTTTCTTGACCTGTACTATACTAACTTTTAGAAGTTCTCTGTCAGTTAAGATTCTTGCCCTTTTTTGCTTATTACTTTGTGATTCTTCTTAAAGGAAATCTGTGCAGTACCTCTGGTCGTTCTTGTTTCCAGTATTGCTCCTTTTGCATCTAACTGTGTCATTTTTGGGATTAGGAAACTAGAATTGCATACAGCATTTAAGAACAGCTGCAAAATATTTTCTGTGTTTGTTTGCTTGGATGTTTTCCTTTATTGCTTCTTAAATGTATCTGAACGTTGTGTATGCCATTTTTTAGCACAAATGTTTCCCTCTAAGTGCCCCCTGGAAATCTTTTCTACCTCCTTTAATGGACACCATCGTACATGTACATAAGTAGGATAATTTTGTCTACAATGTACATTGCTTTGCACTCATGAATACTGAATTCAACTTAATATTTTAAATGGTCATTTCTAAGTTTGACTACCCTGAAGGTTTTTTGTATCAAAGCTGTTATAATGAAAATTAAAATAATATGCTAAAGCCATTAGTAGATCATTTATTTTGTATTAGAATTTTGTTTGACTTTTTGGGTAAATAATGTCTGGTACTTAATGATCTGATAGTGTTCTTTCTGTTAATTTTTTCCAATATCCTTTTTGTAATTGGAAGGGGCGGGGAGAGAAATGGTGTTTGCATCAGATAACCTTCAGAGGTGCTTTCCAACTTCAACCATTCTGTAGTTCTGTGATTCTAGTACTTATTTTTGATTTTTTTTTTCCCTGTACAGCCAGATAATGGTATGGGAACCCCCTATACCCCACCATTAACAGTGCATATAAAGAGTCCACTTAATTTTTCTGTCTTATTTTCCTTTAATTCTCCTTTTCAACTGAATTGGCCATACTAGCTCTCAGAAGGCTACCTACTCATGAGAATTTAAAAATGGTTTTATTAATAGCTATTATGCCCTTAGTAAGTTTGTCAGAAAAACATTTTCTGGTTGGCCTTATTATAGTTTACATTAATCTCTTTTCCATTTTCTTCAGTTAAATATTACTTCTGATTTTGTGGCATGCCTTTTATTCTTTTGGTGGCTTCATGGTGAGCATATTTACTGTGAGATTCTAAACTGATGAATTTTACATCTTTTTTCTTCTTATCTCCTTCCAAGTAAAAATGTCTGCCTTTATATCATAAAAAGCTTCTTGAAGTAAAGATTCTTAAGAATAAATGTCACATAGTAGATTTCAGCCTTTGTTTTTCTTCTTCATTTATTAGGACTTTTTCACTCACGTAGATGATGGTTACTGTTAGAGAATAAATCTTCAAGAATAGGATTTATGGTTTTTCAGTTCTTTTCCTTTAGCTCTAAGAACTGTTGAGAACATCATATGGGCTTGTCAGTTGTCAGTGATGCGACGACTTCAACTAACTCCAAAAAGCAAAACACTGCCTCCTTCCATGTGCTACAGCTGTCCACAGACAGTTACAGCCTTCCCTGCAAAGGAATTTGCTTCTTTATCCTGTAAATAGAGTATATAGTAGGTAACATGTACTTTTACTGAAAATTCTACCCAAATTGTATCAAGAAATGAATTTTTAAAGTAAGACAACATGGGAATTCCTTTGAAAATCTGATTCATGGTGCTTCCTAGCAGCAAACAAATGAGATTTCTTCCCCTCTCCTCATCATATTATTTTTGGAGAGATTTTTTGTTGTTTATAGGAAAAAAAATGCACTAATATAACTTGCTAAGTAAAATGTCCCTTTGGCAACTATCCCAGAACAACAACTATAAACACATGTTTAGGTTTTAAGCAGTGTTATACACTAGATAATTTATCATCTCTCTGCTATAACAATTTCACTTTAAGTCATTAGTCAGACCTGTATAAATAAATCACAACTAACAAAATGTTAATAATCCATATAAAGGAAATGGCATTCTTGTCTTTTCTGTATTTGCAGAGAAAACTCATAAGGAAAATTTAACAGAGGTGTAAAATGCTTACTTTGCTTTCTACCTTATTAAATTATATTCCTGGATATTTTGTTTCTCCAGGGAATTTGGCCTTTCGATAGCACCGGTCTTATTTCTCTGTCTTCAAGTATACATTCCTTTGTGTTTTTCTTGGCTGAGGAACCCTTCCCTCACTCTTCTATCCTGTAGGGTAGTCATCATATTTCCCCAGTTACTTGGAGAGCAGAATATGCTTTTCAGGGTGCATATCATATAAATCTAGCAAGTAGGGTGATGAGAAAAAGTTTGACTACTGCTGACTGAGGGTTTTTTTTCACCAAGAATCAATGAAGATTTAGAGCACAATTCATCTCCATTTTGAAAGAGAAATATAGGTATTTGAATGTGGCCCACTGCTGATTGCTCTCTGCAGTAATGTATTGATTGTGTGAGAGCTCCCAGCAATAAGTTTGGGATTTGCCTTAATAAAAGTGGCTATGATCAAGAATTTAAAGGAAAATAAAATTTAATATTAAAAAAAACCTCACAAAGATGAAACTAAACAAAAAACCAAACAAACAAACAAAAAAAAACCCCACCAAAAAACATTCTAAACCCATTTCAACCATGATCCTCAGCCAAGGGACAGGTTTTTTAATTCTTTAAGGAGAGCAAATTGCAAAACCAAATTGTTTTACAAACACTGTCCAATCATGCAACTGTAATCCTTCCTTTATTCTTCAGGGATGTCTTGTTCTAGAAAGTGGCTCTAAGAAAAAGACTGCATTGCCTACGAAATCTCAGTTTTAAACACACCCGAAAGTTTTTCAAATAGCTTAGGGAAGTGTTTTTATCCATGCATTTCAAATGAGACCAGAATGGGCCAAGAAAAAGCCTATCAACCTAAACCCATTAAGACTGTCATGAATGAAGGGAGGGCAGTGGAGAGGACAGGGGGATTGTCTCTCATGAGCCTTCTGCTTGATTGTGATTATATTTAAATTTGAGAGCTTATTATATTTACAGCTGTGACTACATTGCTATGACAGCAGCAACACTACCACTTCCTTTACAGTAAAAGAATCTCTATTTCCATATCCCTTCATACAGCCTGAGTTTCATGCCTTTCTTACAGAGGTTTCCATTGTGACTTATGAAGGAATACACTTTGCCTGTCCCCTCACCTGTCTTTCTTTCCCAGAAACTGGGAAAAGTTTCTTAAGATAGCTGAGAAGTAAGTAGCTGAGAGGGAGGAAGAGTTGTTTAAAGCCTTCTGAGGTTTTAGCTCTTAACTCTTTGCTTTAATTTTCACCCTTTTTTCCCCTGGCACCCAAACAGTGCTGCACGCCCTGCTTTCAGCCACACATGCTCCTGTCTTCATCGTCACAATAAGACAGCTCAAGAGCAAGCAAGACACTCTTGTTTCTTGGAAAGAGAGGCCCGTCTGCCTGTCCGTCTGTCTGTCAAGTGTGTGAGCTCCTGCTGCTCCCCAGAGCGCCAGCAGAAAGCAAATCTCATTGTGCCTGCCATTTCCTAGCCAACACCAGCACAATGGAGAGCATGTAAACAGTTGGCTGGGCTGATTGTTACAATGACTGAAGCAAACCAAGGGCAGCTTTGTCATGAACAATGAAATCTGCACTCTGTATGCAAATTCCTCCCTGCTTTCACTTCTGTTTCTCATCTGTGCCAGCGTGGTCTTAGCGAACCTCCTATGAACTACCTAACAAGTTGCAAAATCTTGCAAATCACTGGTCTTTTATGATAAGCTTTCAGTTTCACTTTACACAAAGCATGCCTGGAAGGAGAACCTGGGCTGCACAGCTGTACTCTTTCAGGCAGCTGTAGGTTTCCCCACCCTATTTTTTTAATACTGGGCTTAGTCTTCTTATTTGCAATGTTATTAAATTAAGTGACAGAAAAATGTGACAAAGAAAGGGTGTCTGCATTCTATGAATCCTATGATTCTCCTTATTTTACTGTTAATCACGTCACAGGCTGGCTGCTAGGTTTACCAGAGTCATTATGGATCAGAAATGCCTTAGTTATTTTGGAAATAGCACCATTTTTACCTTTCTTGCAGAAATAACTTGATGTGTCAGTGCCGAGGTCCCAGCACCTGCTTTCCCCTTTGCTATGTGTGAATGGCCACATGCCAGGTGCTGAATTTAAGCATGTGCTCTGCTCACTGATGCGAAGCTTGAGAGGTTCAAGAGGCCAATTTGCCGGCTTTCAATGTTGTGCTAAACTGCTCCATGCAAGATGTTCTTCTGTGCTGCTGGAAACACATTGGTCATTTCAGGGCTCTTATGCTGAAATAGAGTTATATCTTGAATGCAGTTACAATTATTTCTGCTTTTTCAGCACACGCATTTGCACTCAGCCCATTCTTATCTGTAATTGTAATCGGGGTGGTTTGTTTTGATTGCTGGCAATCATTGCTGAAAGATATTCAGTGGACACTCCTTGTTATTAGTGTGAGTTTTAAGAAAATGTTGGAATTTTGTTTCTAGAGATTTCACCTTCTGCTGCAAAATTATTTCAAAATTTTTGCACAAATGAACCATAAGTGAGGGTTGCCCTCACTTGGTATCACACGTGGTGACATACATGACTGCTAACAATCTGTGTTTTCCATATTGCATGTCTTGTGCTCATAATTCTGGCTTTGCAGATACACTGCAATGCAGGTAATTGAATATTACAAAGCATGGTATGAATCCAACACAGCATCTAAGAATGCTGAAGAAAGGTGAGGGAGAAGAGTACATCACAGAGTAAGCATTGCTTTCTTGTTTTGGTTCTTGACCGAAGGACAGTTCAGCTTCATGCTATTTGGGTTCATTTGCACACTGAGATGTCATCTAGACAATCCATTTTTTGCCTAATTTTCTGGACATGGCATGATATGCCTGGAGAGTTGATGTCTCTGAACATCAGGTCTCTGAATTAAAGCTCTCTAGGGATTTAAAGGGGAGGTGTTTGAACCAGTCTGCAATATACAGAAACATGATCTCTCAGGTGCTTTCTATCTTCAGGGGTGAGGCTCATGTGAATGCAGAAACATGGCCAACACAGGGATGCAAGCAGATCAGTGATTTGAATTGAAGGGAAAAAAGCAGGTAGTAGGCAGAAGCATCCATCTGCTGTTGGAAGGTAACAGAAGATAGGAATCCAAACTGAAGTGGAGAAGAGAGAATCCAGTATCGCTGGAGGTAAGTCACGAGCCCACGTTGGGTTCATGTTGTTGTAAATCTGTGGCCCTAAAAAGCCTAGTCAGCCTAATCTGAAAGCAGCCCTAAACTAAGCCTAGATGTTTTCGGGTCTACACAGAAGCTTGGATGAAAAATAATTACGGAGGTGTTTGTATTAAGAAAGCAAGCAATTCTTATTTATGTATTTTGTGTTAGCACAGAAAGCAAATCAAAGCCATCTAATTTTTTTTCATTCTTTTTTTCTCCTTCTTTTTTTCT
>WAAE01026501.1:0-28642 GCA_013400495.1 Nicator chloris
AGTCATATATGCTTGGAAAACCCTTTTTTGCCTCATGGTTAGCTATTATAATTAAAAGATAGAGATAAGAATGCAGAACACATCTCCTGTGTATGCTCTCCTGTGCAACTGCAGCACTGTTCCTGCTTTAGATCCCCCTAATGTACAAACATAGGAAGATGCTTTTGGAAGGCAGTTATACCTTAGGATGCCCATTAGCATTTCCCAAAGCAATTTGTGTCCTTTCTTGTGTGACAGAGATATCGATCAAACGCCTGGTGAGTTAAATGGTTGCAGCTTAATCATGTAAAGTTGTGGATTGAGGATTCTACTGCTGGGAGTCAGTGCTGTAATATTTCTCTACCCCTGACAGAGAAATCAGCATCCTGATTTCTGCCTACCTTCCAGATGATTTTGCCAAGCTCTGTGCCACAGAACAGTATATAATTATGGAATTCTTAAGAGATTTTGTTGCTGTATTTTTTCTGACTGCTGTAGCTGCTATAGCCTGTACAGACTTCCCTTTCCCCTCTTTTCTGTTCGCTGTTCTGAGAAGGGAGAAAACCTTCCTGCTGCTAAGCATGTTATCTGCAGAGATGATCTGTCTGTAGAGTTCTGAGGAAAAGTCAAATGACAATATGTCAGCTTTTCAGTTCTGGAGAAATTATCCCACATTACCTTGGCAGTGGTAATAGTTTACAACGTTCATGGGCTGTAATGGGCTGTTTGCCTTAAAGGGCTTTGACAGTTTTGCTGAACTTAACATGTACTCAGCTAAGGGATGATCTTTCTTCACTACATCACTTGCAGTTTGAATAGGTCACATTTTGATAAGATGTGTTTGATTTACTGTGAATCTGCTGTATAAAACCTCCTTTTTGCTTACATATTTCTCAAAAGATTCACTGTATTATTCTGAGAGCAAATACCTAATTATTTGGTGCTGAAAGCCATGTAAGAACACCTCTCTATTTCTGCAATCCTTTGGTGATATCTGCCACAGTAAGTTTACATCCAAAATGAATAATGCAATGGAAAGTGATTTCATTTTGTGGGTTTGTTGAGCTGGAGTCTAGCTTTGTCATAAGATAAAAAAAATAAAAATGAAGTCAGAGCCTGGTGGGGGAGGTGTGTGTTGGGGGGCTGTTGTCAGTAGCTTGTTTGACTCCATTATATCCAGGTCTGGAACTGAGCATTTGCTGATGCCATTGGTGTTAGGTCAAGCTGTGCAGGTACTTCTAAACCTTTCAAACACAGGCCTTCTGAGAGGGTGCCTCTGAAATAGTCTCTTCTTACAATGATATTTCTTCCAATTACATATAGCAGAAGATAATATTTAGAAGAAAAAACTCTGCTGCCATGATGGATGGAGCTTGCCTGTGCTTCTATGACCAGATATGATCTGTAGGGCTGTTAGGAGGAAGCGTTTTTGGGAAGTGTTGCACTGCAGAATGGTCTGGGTTTTCTGCAGGACTTGGATGTCTCTTACAGTTGTGTTCATGGAGGAAGTGTTGGTTATGACAGAGCAGGCCAGCACAATGAGGTGATGAATGTGACTTTACCATATGTAAATGGTAAAGTCATAATGTCTGTGACTTTACCACCATAATGTCTGTGACTTTACCACCCCTACCAGGATCCTTGTATAGAGTTTAAGGCCTATAAAAAAGCAACATGAAGAAAATATGTTAAAGAACATCTACTGTAATGTGAAATTCCTCTCATGGTGGATATAAGGTTAATATAAGGCTGACTCCTCACGCATAAGCAATTGAAACAAAGTTGTCTGAAGCTGTCATGACAACACTGAGCTCCAGACTGGCTCACTTTGTTTGCCATTTTGAAGATTATCTTAACTAGCTGCCACCGTACTGGGACCATGAATGATGAAAAATAATGCTGCATGAACATATTGCACAAGCAAAGGTAATAAGTATTGTAACGCTTAAGGAAAGGTTAATGAACAAGGTAATGAAAAAGCTTCACAACAGAGAGTAAACCGTTTCCCTGTGTTGGTGACTGAAGCCATGCGTAGCTCTTTGGCTGTGTCTTTGGCTATCCTCCAACTGGCAAAGCTACTTGTAAATCGTAGCTCTTTGTTTTTAAATGTATATGAAATCCATATCCCAACTCCTTTGTCTGCAAGCAGAGCAGCTGAGCAGATCAGCCCCATTGTGTGAGCATCTGACAATGCCCATAAAGTATCATAAGTAAATTATGATAATTCTGTTCCACCTGTTGTTTGGCTCTAAAAGGGGAATTTTCTTAGATTGGGCCTTCAGCCATCCATGCTTATGTTTGAGAAATGGTAACAGACATTCTGTTTATCACTTGTAATAGTTGCCCATATGCCATGTGTTAGGTGTCAGGTGGAAGTATCCTTACTTCTCTGTATCATAGCAAGAAATACTGTGAATTTCAACCTGGCTGAATTCAGAACCCACAGAGTCTGTTCATTTGGCCAGAGGGCATCCCATTAAGTGGCATAAGGAAAGTCTCTTTCAATCACTAAAGACCTTTCTTGCTGTAATCCCTGCTGCTCCCAGGAATTGGATTTGGGAAGTGAAACCAAACCTTTCTCTGGCAGCTCTGTGACAATGCCTCCAGGGCTGCTAATGTATTAGGGAAAAAATTCTGCCAAGCTTTCTACAATGTAACGTTTTTGTTCATAAATATACCATCTGGTTTTAATGACACTTGTGAGATATTGATGCAGAAAGTCAGGGTGGCAGAATCTTTGTTCGTGAGTGGCAGCTCATGAACAGCTTTAATTTCAGCTCCTAAGAAAGAAGCAAGAAACAGCTAAAGTTAGAAATTAATCAGAAAGTTTTTGCAGGTAAATGAAACACCTGACTTTCCTTTGCACTTCTATGACATCTGTAGTGATCTGATATTTGCCATACCAGGCAGATCATCCCTGTGAGCTGATGGGTGAATTCTTTATCTGTATGTCCATTCACACTTCTGCAGACCTGTTTCACTGTCGGACAGAAGTGTTGATATTTCCTCTTGGGCTGTTTTACTGCATATCAGTCTAGCACTTCCATAGTCATCAGGAGTCTCTACCCTTGAGACAACTTAGCTGTTCCTTGATAAATAATTAGTAAAGAACACATCAGCTGCTGACATCTTGCTTTATCCTCTTGAATCATATGGGGAAAATTTTAAATGTAGCAAACATTAATTAACACATGTCTTTGCTGGGTTTATTATCCATTTCAATTGCCATAATAGGGCTGCATCTGAGTGAATGGAATATTTCCATTCTGAAAATGACTAGTGAGATTTATGTGTTTGCTTTCATTCCCTCTGTGTGTCTGCCTCAGCTTACCATTCTTTCATAACAAAGCTGTCCCCAGCTTGCTTTTTAGTGTTTCAGATCACATAAAGGTGCTGACATTCAACACAGAGATAGTACATTTGTTTATTTTTCAGTTTACTGAATGCATCTCCCAACATAAATTGCAGTAGGTGAAAAAGATAACAGAATATTGAGCGTAACAGAAACAGCGTTACAGCAAGTGAGTTCACACAATCACTTGTACCTTAGCTAATGGGATGCCCTTGCAGATATGCTGACAAAAGGACTGTTTTAAGTCCTGCCCTAGCTGTGCTACCACAACCCATGCTGACTGCAGGGTGACAGCCTCCGAACTCTGCAGGCAAATGCTCAAAGGGCAAGGGCAAAGCACAGTTACCTACTGCAGTGACTTGCAGCTGCAGCCATTGATTTCCCGGTGCAGAAATGAGAAATGACATCAGATGAGCTTTGTGCTAGAGACTTGATTAAATTGAATGCTGCATCAGACAGAAAGGATTACAGTGATATTAGGTTTCTAAGAAAACGTAGCACAAAAGTCTAGGCTGTACCTCTGTCAGTTGAATCTGACAGCAATGGTCTGCCAGAAAAAACTTCTGAAGGTAAAGACTTCAGTCTGACGTACTTTGTTTACATCGAGCTTATGGTTGTTTAAAATCTGGGTTTGGTGCTGCATATGTTTGGATAGAGCAATCTGACTGACTTCTGGTATTTCAGATCTTAACACTGATTTAGCTTCTTATTACATATGCACAATCCACCAAGTGCACATTCCTGTCTGGGTGCTGTAAATTAGCAACCGTATATGAATCTCAGCATGTAACGCAATAGCATTTTACTCATGTTGGAAGTAATGACTGCATTATGTATCTCATGCCCAAAGAGAAATAGCGTGACTTCAGGCAACAGAAATTAACAGTATGAAGCATTATTGTTTGTGATGTTGTTGATGTTTTAATTGCTGTTCATTAATCTGTGTTCTTCAACTCCAGTGTTGGTGAAATTATAATTAGTCCAGTGTGTTTTGCTGAAATGTAGAAAACAATCAGTCTGCCACTAATGATAGACCACGTGGGATTCTGAAACTGAGTATCAAGTCAGTACTTCTGTTCCACAGTGCATAATTTTTTTTAATATTTATATTTCTGGAGTAAAATGTACTTATCGGGGGAATAACGTACACTAAAGAAAATTTAGAGAATTGGAAAAAAATTCAAATAAAATCTTGCATATTTTATTTCCAATGATTTAATGATGTAATTCCTGTGCTACAGTACAGTGGAAAAAACTTTGGACGTACATCTTTCTGGAAATGTAAATAATATCATAGTTGAGCCTAAGTGTGGCTTTTACTCTCTCATATGTGTGTTTGCCTAGTCAATTAGAAGTACATATACTCCACCTATTGTATTACTTTTTTATTCAGGCAAAGATCAATTTAATCGCAAGTTGACTCTCATCATAATGCATGTGCACATGAGCATCTCTGAAATTGAAAACTGTGCACATGTTTCAGGATTATTTATGTTGTCAATCGAAATGTAGCTCTGCTCTGACACCATATCACATTCACTTACATCAATGCAAAAGAGTTGAAAACTGCAAATTTGTTGTATGCCTGTACAACTTGGCCAATATGAAAAATGTTCACAGGGAATAACTAAGGGCTATGAAGCAGCAGTTATGATTCTGCATTGTCTGTAGTGGCTGGGCTTAGCCTGTGTGGGAAAGATGCTCTAGCAAACCAAGGAATGACTGTAAACTTCCAAAAGTGAGTTGATATAAATCCAAGTGTGGAAGATTCTTATTTTTTTGTTTACCTGAAATTAACTGGAAACAGGTTTTAATTAAACAAAACAAAAGAGCCCTTCAGAGGTGACTGATGAGTATCCCATTGAGGATTTTTCACACTGTAAATAAAATGCTTCAAGTGCACTGAGCTCACACTGCTACATTTTGCCTTTAAAGCATCTATAACCTTTTCTGAGTCGAGATGAAGTCAGTCATACTGCCACCTGCTACAAGAGAGGCTTGAAACATTCTTTTAATGAGGCAGGGGCCAGTTATTTTTTGGCATAAATCTGTTTTTAAATGATTTATCCTGACTAGGAATCCAGGCCCTTCTGTTCAAAGAATAAACTTGTTTCCTATTTAATACCAACTCTGTAAAATTCCATTAAGCTACTTTCTCCAGGAAAAAAAAAAATTGTCTTCTGGTTTAGCACACAAGCAAACAAGTGTTTATTGAGAAACTATTTTGTATAATTCTAAACCCAGAGGTTTCCACACTAATCGCTATAATCAGTGATGACATTCCTATTGCCACAAGACGTGAATGTCAAGCTCTTAATGACTGATGAGTTCTGGTTAGAAGTGTCAAGAGAGGGGAACAAATAGCCTTGGCTATTGTGGGGGAAATTAGGAATTGTTAAAAGGTGCCCCATGTTGGTGGTAATCCATGCCAGCTGCAAAGAAGATTGAGACTGGGTAGCTCTTTGAATGAAAATTGTTGTAGCAAACCTTGACAGATGTATGTCTTTTGCTGGTGTTAAGACAACACTTATTTCATTGATTCATTCGGTATTATCATGCTGATTATAGGTCCTGCAGAATATCTGCACAACCTAATCAGTTCTTTCTTTCCTTGGCAAGTCCATGTTTTCTGTTTCTGTGAGATTACCCAGCTCCCTGAGTGGTGAGCAGTGCCATTTCTTGGCAGGATGTGACAATGCTTCTAGTAAGATACACTTCAAAGCATTGTGCCACACCACACCAAATATCACTTGAAAACAGCATAAAACCTTTCACTTTCATTTCTTTGCTTTTCATTTTTTACACCTTATCTTGGAAGCGTTAAAGGCAACCAGCTTTTTGGCTTTCATGCCTGTCTGAAGATGTAAGTACAACAATGCTAATGCCAAAATGACTAAAGAATCAGAATGAAAAAGTCCCTGAATGGAGAAAGGGTGGGAGGGAAGCAGGAAAATGAGCAAAGAAGAAGATGAAAAAAGGAGCACTGAGGAGAAAAACTATTTCTTAATTACACTATGAACTTTCTCTTGTGAATCTTGGATCTCACCCTAATTAAAGTAATTGGCATATAGCAGTGTGATACAGATGGAATACACATTCTGTACTGGGCAAAGAGGCTTTAAATTTGCATTTGCTAGCTAGCTTGCAAAAAAGCTCTTTTTTTTTCTTTTCCATTATGTGGAAGAGGAAGAAGGGGATTACATGGCTGTTAAGAAAGAGAAGGCACATGAATGCAAATACCTGAATTTCTCTTAAGGCTCAGTATGTTCACCTTGCATTCGGAAGGAGTTAGAGCTCCTGCAGGGGTGTTCCTTTGGTAAATCCTCAAAATATCTTAGACTATTTAGTTGTTCAGGGGAGCTTTTGCCTAGTCTGTAAGTGTTGAAATAAAGTGCCATGAAAATGTTAAAAATTGATTGAAGTAAAGTGCAGGACAAATAGAAGAACCTATGAAAAATTAGGAATAACCAAACCTGCAGGAAACAAGAGTCATGACCCAAAAAGTGAGAATAGGAGGATGTGATAAATCAAACTAGAAAGCCAAAGAACAACTTTGAATTTTGTGCTCATTAACATAAGATCCCTTCAAACTCAGCTTCTTCTGTGATTCTGTTAAAATACCCACCCACAGGTTGCCCTTACTTCTCCTCACTGAGTGTGAGTGGCAAAATAAATGCATTGCATCTTTAAACGGATGAGGTTGCAAAGACAATGACCAGAGCTTTAGGTTTTTAGACATATGGGAAATACCAAATTTGTGTTGTTCTAAGGGTGTAAAAATGAGCACCTGGCATAATGGAGGTGTGCTAGCTTTGTGGATCCTGCACTTAACACCCATCTCTGTGCAGATGTGAAATGAAATTGAGTATCTCATTTCTGTTTGTGGATCAGGTTATTGCACAGGGTGAAAGAACCCTTATTTGGGACAACAGAAACAGACAGGAATCGTTGGGGACTAACACACTTAGGTCATTTCTGTCCGTGAGTTAAACACAGAAACTGTGACCAAAACCACAGGACAGTTTCTTGGTAAAAGAGGATCATTCTCACAAGTGACAATACCCTTTTTCTTCCCTTTTAAACAGCATTTAGGACAACACAGTGAAGCCTTTGAAAGGTAAGGAATTTGAATATGGGTGTGCTCCTTTAATTTCATCCTGTCACCTGTGCAGGGCCAGAAATTCCAGGAAGTCCACTCTTGTCTCCTGTCCTTGTCGGCTCTTCTGTCTCTGCAAGCAAAGAAAACCTTAGCTTTTTCTTCTTCCACTGAGCCATTGTCAGTTTTTAATTTCCCTGAACCTGTTGTGAGATCAAAGGAAGGGGTCATTGGATGGGAGATCTGCTGCAGTGCAAGCTCAGCAATGGAAAACCAGCAGAGTAGCGCAGCTCCCCTGTGCTCAGTGACCCCTCTCCAGAGGTGAGGTCAAGCACTTGACCCTGCCATAGATGTACAAAGCTGAAAGGAGAGCTTGCACTGGAGTGCCTGCAAGGAGACTCAGCTCTCCACCCTTCTCACTAGGAGAAGAGCTCTGCTGAAACCTAGAGCAGCCAACCAGGGGTTTAACTAAAATTGCACTAATCTAGCAAACTACACATTCTGATAAAGATGTAAAAAACTGTGTGTAAATTGTAATTAAAATTATTCTCCCAGACACTATTCCTTATTCAATGTTTTCTGGACTTTGTTTTTGATGAAGCAGAACCAATGGTGGTTTGTGGTAGAGATCATATATGCTCTGCATAAGTTTAGTGTATTTCCTAGGTCTAACTATTTGTTAGAACTGCAGATAGGTTTAAACTCAGTTGGAGCCAGGGAGACTCAGACTCAGGTGTACTTTTAAATGTTTTTTTTCTAGCCTGAAACTGTATATACAGGTGAGACTTTTTTTCTGGCCATGCTGCAGAGTTTTTTTGTAATTTCATTAATAGGCATCCTTGATTGGCACCAAAAATTGTTTTATTTTAAAAAGTTTGAACTGAGTTGAATAGTTGCTACTAGGATGCTCCATGCTACTTACAGGAAGTAGTTACTGACTGATTTGTCATCTGTTGTTGCAATGTGCCTTGGCTGGGTCATCTACAAGGGTAAGCAAACCTTGCTTATTTTATACAAAGTGAGAGTGTAACATTTGATAGGCTGGGTCTGGTAGGTTTTGGAATATTTGGAATTTTTGTTTTGTTGCTTTTTAAGGTACTGTTTTTATGTCACTCAGAGTTCTGAATATAAGCAAGAAGCTGTGAGGTGAATAGATGGTGATCTTGGTGCTTAAAGCACCATTTCCTGTTGTCCTTTTGTGTGTCTGACCGGTCTGTTATTTTAAGGGGGAAAAAATTATAATTTTTCTTTAAGTTAGGAAAATAAGTCCAAAGAGTCCTGCTAAAAACAGCCTCATACTGTTGTCATTAATGGCTTCCCCTGAGAAACTGACAAATCGATAAATTAAGCTTTCCCTCTGTGACAGCCTTTCACACACTCAAGATGTAGCCCTACTTTAGTCTTCAGCAGCAGTAAATCAATCTACTATAGAAAGACTCTGCTTTCCTACCCAGGTACAAAATATAGCTAGAGACTTGGTGTGTCAGTTCTCTTTGCTTAGCTCTAAGTCATTTTGGCAATCACAGGAGGCATAAATTTTGTATTTATGTTGAAATGCATTCCTAATTGAGATGTCTATATTGCTTCAAGCATCTCTTCTTGAAAACCAATTAATAAATTTCACACTAGAACACAGTCTTTTTATTAAGACTCAATTAAGGAAGATATAATGAGTCTAAACTAGGTGAAGCTTTTAGTGTGTATTATACACAGCAGATCTTGAAAGATAGATACAAAGTCAAATCTCACTTTGAACCTGCTTTCATCTAGCAGCAGTAAAAAGTCCTATATGGTGCCTGTATGAACAAGAAGTTCATAAATAAAAAAACTAAGCAAATTGAAATTACCATCCACAAGTAAGAGATGAATTTTAGTTGTCCCCTGTCAACATGGGAAACTGATCCTTTTGTTTCAAGCTTTTTTATAAAAGCTGATGTCTTATTTCATTAACTATTACCAGTTGATGCTAAATAATTATAACTTGCCTGCATTGCCTTTTTTTTAATCTCCGTTTGCAAAGACTGTTTTAGCAGTTAGCCAAATTGTCTTCATGTAAATATCAAGATGTAATATAGTTTCTCAACCTTGCGTGGGCTACTTAGCTTTAAAAATGCAGATGGTGATACTTTGAAAACCCTGTGATACCCAGAAATCTGAGATGCCGATGGGAAATCCCAGCTGTGAGAGGATGGCAACAACAGCTGGTACTGACTGGTCTCAGTCTGTTGGCCAGGCTGATAGAAAACGTGGCAAATTCACCTGAACGTTTGTCATAAATCTGGGTTTAGGCCACAGTATTTAAGAAAGTTGAAAGTAATGTGGTTGATTATGGTGTCAGGCAGAATTAACTGAATTAAACAGAGATTTATTTATTATAACTGGGTTACAGTTTATGGTTTATCAATCTAGGCTGTGAATAAGTAGAGTAAGAAATGTGATGAAAAACTTGAGAAGAGAAGATAGGGTGGAAGGAGAATTGCATAAGTCATCCCTACAAATCACAGATGTGTGGACTTACAACAACTGTGTTTACTGGGAGTTGTAGATTCAGATCTATTAAGTTTTTACTATGTCTGAATCTCACAATATATACCCAGAATGTTTCTGGAACTTGGATTTTGGAGATATCTATTAAACTTTATAATAAAAACTTTTTTTTTTCTGAGGCTTTGGTAGCGAGTTTCATTGTAGTTGGAAACATCTCTCAGTGCAAGATGGATTCCTTTCCAGCAGTTCTTAAGTTGTACATATAGAATTCTCACTGTTTTCCATTTAAAATACATAATAATTTCTGTGTACCCTTGGCAGATGCTCACTATTTCTCCTTAGAGGTAAATGGTGGGGTGATCCCTAACACCAGTCACTTGTTCTAGGGGGATTAATTCCTCCCTAAAATGTGGTCTTTTTGAAGACATGACGTTAGATATTGGCCTGAGCACAAAAAAGGGGTGATATTGTCAGAAGTGTAAAGAACCTGAGCCTACAGGACACCAGGTGCCAGAATAACTTGAAATTTTCAAAGGGCTTAAGACTATGTGTTAGTTTATTGATCTTAGCATCATGGATGCAGCGATAATTATCACTGATTATAGTTCTTTGATAATTAATGGGAGATTTTAGGTGCAAAAGTCCTTGTGTATATCAGTGGAGTTGTTGCCTTGAAAGTATTTGAAGGCATGGGTCTTCATTTCTCTTATCTGAAGAAAAAGTAAAACCACATACATTAAAAAAATTCTTTTGAAAATATGTGATGCATATGTGTATTACTAATGAGGATCACTGGAGTGAAACTGGGATGGGTGTAAATCCATTTTCAAGTATATAACTTAACAGAACTTACTTCTAGGATACTATTAAAAGTAATTAAAAATAAATAAAAATATTATGATTGTATTCAAAATGTCTCAGTCAGTATAGCTAAATGAGTTTTGTTGATAAGTACTTAAAGGGCTGTAGAAGGGGTAGAAAAAAATCATCACAGCTTTCTGACAATATCTAATAATCTATTTAGCAAGACTTGAAAGGGAGCACTTTGTCCAAATTCCTGAGATACAGTTGTTTTGCTCTGTGTAATTATACATTTTAGAAAATTTAATTATTTTGCCCAAGCCCTAATTTGATATTGACTTATTGTTGGAACTCTTGATGACATATCTCCCAGTATCATGAGATTTTTGGGCCATTTTTTGCGAGGTGAACCCAGACTGAAACAGTTATTTCAAATACCATTATGGAAAAAAGGACACTTTCCAAGACTATGTGTGTGGCTGCAAAGAAAGAGAAAACCAGGATTTTGGAGTTTATCATTAAATAAACTTTGAATTCTCAAGTGCATGTTCATTTATTTGTTGGATTTAGCTTGAGTTTAGTCCAAAAAACCAGGTCATTAGACCTTCACCCAGCAAGGCACTTGCACACATTCATAACTTTAAATACATGAGTGACTGGATTCAAATCACGGTGTTAAGTGTTTTGTTTGACTGGGAATCCATTGATTGCTTTTTGGCACCAATCTCTTTCTTTCTTTAAATGAAGTTAGCCAAGAAATTAGAAGCCTTAGTTCACTTCCTTGTTCAGAGCATAATGTCGCATGCAGAGCTCTGCTGACAGAGCTTTGGGAGGCTGAGAAAGACCTTTTTTTATTGAAGAAAACAGTATACGTGACTTCTGGTAATTAGTGCTTGGTCTGAAGATCCTGATGGCTTGCTCAGCTTGAACTGGTCCCAGTCATCATCCCCTCAAGAAGAATACAGCCATTTAAGATTCTGATTTTCAAATTCAGTAGAGCAGTTACTCCTTATCTTTTGAGATTTCATACAGGCTTTGGGTGGCAAACAGTCCTTATAAGTGCTTCTGGCTACAGGTGTCAATAGTTTGTTTCGTAACTGGGGCCAGGAAGTAATTTTGAGGCAGTAAGTGGCTTTTTACAGTGGCAAAAATAATAGCAAAAATGAGCTGTTGTGTCCCTTATCCAGCTTCCAGATTGTGGTGGGGAGCTTCCTCAGCTCCTCTATAGCACTGGCGAGGAGAGACATCTCTGGTTCCAGGGAAGGTCATGCAGCCTTTCCTCTGTTCCAGAGATTTCCATCATGGTGAGAAAGCCGGATTCCTTCAGCCCCTGAGCTCCGCCCAGCTTCTGCCCTGATCATCATTACCGTAATGTCCCCTTTGGTGATTGCAGGAGGCATGATGGAGCTGCTCTATCTGTGAGCTGCTTGGCTTTCTTTTCTGATATTCCCCCTTTACCTTTCTTTAAACAGCTTTAGTTAATTACCTAAATAGCCCATGTGAATCAGATTAGAGAATTTGAGAAGCTTTCCATATGGCAGAATGTCTGGGTTTGTTTTCCGGCAAGATTAGACAGTCTTTCTCTAAATACTTCCTTTTCTGCAAAAAAATTAAAAAAAATATTCCTGGCCCACATGACAATTCTTATTTTCAAGGATCCAGCTAAATACAGGAAATCAACTGAGTAAAAACTGAGTTTACTCAGTTGTAAACTCAAACTGTAAACTGAGTTTATACTGTTGTTTTGCTTCACTTTCCTTTTAAGACAGTGTTAGGGTTCCCCGGGTGCTGTGAGCATAGATTGGTTTGTGTCCCTTGGCTGTTGCTCAGCAGCCCAGCAGTGCCTCCCGCACAGGTGGGAGCTGTTGGTAGTGACAACTAAAACACACAGGGTGCAAGACTCTTGTGAGACAGGCAAAGTGAAGGATCCATTTTTCACTGCAGTACACATTGTGGAAGAAGAAATAGAAGGGTTTTTTAATCTTTTTCTAGTTTGAGGTAGATATAGAAAAAGCAATACCAAACAAGTAAAAAGAACATTTTGTGTTGGAAGAATATTAGAATGCTTTGTGTGTGACTTAAAATTTCTTTGCTGGTTTTACCACTTCTGGTTCTGGAGCTGAGAATCCAAAAGGCAGTTTTCTCAAGTTTCATTGTAGGAAATGATTGTATCTATTTCCTGTGATTATTCTCCTTTTTCCCATAGTAGTGCATCACTTGACAGAAACTGCTCCTGACTGTCTCAAGAATAAGCAGAAAATGGAGTGAAGACAGAGTCTTTGATCTGAAACACCAAGGCATCAGTTAAAAGACAGGAGCCTTGCAGGAAAAATTTCCTCTGAGATCCATTTCTCACAAGGGTTCTTGCCCTTCTTGGAAATGTATCCCAGAGGAACTTGGAAATGCTGCAATAGCCAATTTCTGCTGCAGATTTCCCAATGACGATCTTTCCTATTTAGATAGATGGTTTCACTAGATCACTGAAGAATGGTTGTACAGAAAGCTTCCCATGAGAAGGTCACATTTATGTCTTTAAAATTAAAAACATCATTAAAATGTCTTGCCTGAATCAAGGCCAGGAAAACACAGATGAGTGACTTCACATTCACACCTGAATACTTATGAAGCAAAATGTGGGAGGCTTCTCAGCTTTATTCCTAATTTTTCCATTCAGTGCATGGGTTGGCAGATAACTGACTCCTCTTTCGAGATCATAGTTTTTTTAAACGTGGCAGCAACCTAGCTAAACAAACTCCCCATACTTACTAATCCATTTCCCTTTTTTGTGTTTTGATTTATTTTTTTATAGATCCAGAAGTTTTTGCCAAAAATGTGTTCTTAAATAGACAAATGGGAGAATACTGGAGCTTAAAAAGCTGTGCTCACTGAATGTATTTGCCAAATGAGTCAGAACAGCATATTTGGAAGACAGGGATCAGTGCATTATTGGCCTGACTGGGGACTTATGAAGAAATAATTATGAACTGTAAAGAATGGGAGGTAGTGGGCATTGGAGCTCTGTAAGAGTTCAGTAAGTTACGTAAAATCATGGTATAACCCTTTATATTTCAGTCAGTGGCTCAGTCACTCTGAATGAGCTGGATACTTACCTGCTTCCTCAGACTGTTGTTGGATAAACTATACGTATCTGCCTGGGTTGGAAGTTGAAACAGGTTGATTTTGACTGGATTGAAAAAAATCACTTATCACTTTGAGGGCAGTCAAACTATGGGACAGGCTTCCTGGAAGATTATGTAGTCCCAGATTGTGTGGATTCCTTGGGGTTTTCAAAACCTGGCTGAGAAAAAGCCTGAGAATCCTGGTTTGAGTTTATAGTTAACCCTGCTGTCAGCAGGAGATTGGATTTGGGCACTTCATTGAGCTCCTTGCCAGCCAGCACAAACATGATCTCTGTATTTTGTGTGCTGATGGTGAAGCAAATTCTCAGCCATGAGTACTTTTCATGCAAACAATTAGGGTCAAAGAAGAAACTCCAAAATCTTGACCAAAAGTATCCAAAGTAAGATACCATCGTTTATCTCTCTATAGAGAGCTTAACAAGTGCTTTTTCTTGAATTGTTGGGCTCTGCTGCACCATCTGATCTGTTGAAATGTTGTCTATAAAATATTTGCTGAAACTACTCCAGCACTACTAAGCCAGAGGACACAAGTTTGGTTCTGATACTTATTCAAAGGTGGAAAACATTAAGACTGAAGAGATTGCTGGAGCTAAGATAATTATCTTTGGGTAATGAGATCTTAAGATACTCACAGAGGACTGTGCAAAGTTAAATTTGTCTGCAATTTCTTTCTTGTACTTGGACATAGACAGAATCCCTGCTCCGTATGTGAAACTGGCTTGGGGGGAAAGAAAAAGGAAATAAAAAAGAAAAAGAAAATAATCTAGAATTTTATCTTTGGCTAAGTTTGATAGTTATGAGAAATTTACTTTCATTTATTTTCTGATTGGCTGTGGGGGTGGAAAGTAATTGCAGACATTTCAACAGTAAGTTGCCATTTAGATTCTGGACACTAGACAAGCTGTTCAGTCCCACATCAAAATTGTGTTAGAAGGGAGCAGTCAATGTTATAAGTCACTCTGGGCTCTTATGTAGAAGAAACAACAAAAGAAAATATTTTTCCTTTTACCCCCTACTTCTCTTCCCTTCATGCTGCCTGCTGAGAGGTTTTTAACAGCCTATCTCCATCATAGGCACATGGTTGGGTTTTACCTTTATCAGGCACAGAGGAGGCAGGCCAGCCTTTTGAAATTTCTCAGCAGTCAGCAAGAATAAAGTGGGCATCCTAGTGGTAGGAGTAATTTTCAGCTTCCTGACAACAATTGGCAGAATGCTGGGAAAAGCTATTAAAAATGAGGTTCGATCACCAAAGTCTATTTTGGCCTATATTTAATGAGATGTGTCAGCTAGAATTTACAGTAAGTGGCTAATTGTTAATAATGTGCCTGTCTGAGACCCTCTGTGACTTCAGCAGATCTGCACAATACAACCACATGTGCTTGCTAGATTTTTCTTTATTGGGTATCACAGGTCAGCTTATCACTACAGTGAAGGAACAGGATGTGACAGGGAAAAAAACATTGTTAACTCTATAAAAGTTTATTTATTATATATTACTGAATGTACTATATGGGTAAATTGCAACAAATAAGTTAAAAACGAAGATGTGACCTCAATAAAGCAGTGGTGTTTCATTTCCCTTCTTAGTTATGCTCAGGATCAAGGGGATGTTTGTATTTAAGGCACTGAATGGTTTGGTTGCAAAGGTTTCTTACTACTCTGGGCAAGTTACTACATATTTTTGTCCTTTGTCTTTTATCAGTAGAAAACTTCTTTCCTTAGCAAAAGTGAAATATATATGCACACTGAAGAGGCTGAGGGATGGTCATAAGATCCTATAAAAAGGATTTATGACAAAATAACTTGATATGAACAAATCTAAACCTCACTTTCTTATCTTTTGAAAAATATAGTTTTGTAGACAGTTACCTCTCATAAATTAAAAAATGCCCAAACTCCCCCAAAAGAAAAAAAAACATTTAAGAACAGTTTGCCAGCATGTTTGTGGCTCTGGGTGCCTTAGGCCAGCACTCAGTGCTGTGTGTCCCACTGGAATGTGTCATGTGGAGCCAGTCAGGACTGCTGTGCTGAGGCTGTGTCCTGACTGAGCCGTGTTCGTGGGGAGCTCGCTGCCTGACACATTCCATGCTTCAAGTTTGCTTCTAGCAGGATTCCAGAGCTTTCCTTCCCTTTTCTTTTGTTCTTGTCTGGTTCACAAAGTTTTCAGCCACGATATCGTTCATTAAACTAACTGATAGTTGAAGAAAGCAGGAAAACTTTAAGTTATAAAAATCTTTTTCTTTGGATTTGAAAAAAAACAGATCTTGCTTAAATCCCTTCACCATCATATTGGCTACTGTTTCTGGCTGGGCTTCTTGACAAATGTCTTCCTCTTGTGAAAACAGAAGCTACATATAAAGATTATTTATTTCCCCTTTTTCTTTATCAGGGTTTTGCAATTTCTGATAATGAACATAACCTGGGGGACTATTTTCCTCATGTTTCCAAAATGCATTCTGAGGGTCTACTGTAGCTTTTATAATCCCATACATTGGATCTAATGTCAGAAAACAGAGTGTAAATGGTCTAATGCAAGTTATAGATTGAGAAGATAAATACACAATTTTTCATGTTTTAAAGAAATCAGAACTGTGTGTTTAAGTGGTTGGAAAACAGACAGAACTTGTAGGAACTTCTGTAGCGGTACCTCATGGAAACACTGGTGGGCACTTGTCTAGCACTGCATTTGTCAAATAGGTACCTAGGCATTAAGGATGCTGGAAAATCACCATCTTTTATGGTGATTTTATGGGTTTATGGGGGCTCCAGGCGCCAAATAAGGTGCTTGGATTAAACTTTACATTGAACTTGGGAGATAGATGGCACATCTTTATTAAGAGCATGGGAATGGGTCTTGTTAGTCAAACATGAGGTCCAGTACTTCAGTCATTTTCTTTGGTTATATGAGATTTTTCTTGCTAGATTAGGTAATTTCTGAGCAATAAGCTTTTATCCCTCTTTCCACCTTCTCCAGCTACCAGCTTCCTCTTAAATATGATGAATTTATAAACCTGTGAAAGGCAGAAGAAAGGAAAAGAGTAAGATATAAAAATAGAAACTGAAAGAAGGTGGCCAGTCTTGGAGCCATTCTCCTGGGTGTCACGTGGCAGCTGCTCTCAGGTCTGTCCCTTTCTGTTGATTTCTCAGCCCGTAACATAAGAGTGCACAGGTGCCTTACAGTGCTCTGTAGAATAAAGCAAGAGACACAATGGCCTTGCTGCTTCTCTGTTACTGTCCTTGCATGTGATACATGCTGAGCACTTTTTAATGCATTATTTACTTCCTTAATTTTATTCATTTTTTTATTGCAGACATCCATTTAAATTTTTTTAACATCTGACTACAATAATCAACTATCCTCCAGATTTAAAATCATAAAGTTAAATTGTATTTCTTGGACTATCATCTTGGGCTTGTGTATTGAGCATTTATTGCAGAAACAGATGTTCAGTTGTTTATTCAGTTACCACCTGTCTTTAAAAAGTATTTTGTTAGTTTATGAATGTCATTAGAGGACATTCCAGGAATACTTCCTTCTAAAGCATTATTCTCAGCTTCACAATCAATACACTTTTGTAAAGCAGTCTAGGTAGCATCCAGGAGATCTTTCTTTTGAGCTATAAAACGTCTTTGTATGTTTATTGTGTGAGAAAGATCCACATGAAGGTTCTGGTCAATTTAATGCCTTCTCATCATAAATATCTTCTTGGAAGTTTAATGAACATCTCAACTCCANCACATGAAGGTTCTGGTCAATTTAATGCCTTCTCATCATAAATATCTTCTTGGAAGTTTAATGAACATCTCAACTCCAAAGAGTAGCCAAATGAAAGAATTCTAGCAAAGATAATGGTAGCCTAAAGTGTTTTGGTTTTGTAACGTAGCAGCTGCTGCAGATCAGCAGATATTCCGCAGGGATCTCAAGAGTTTTAGACCATAATAAATAGATTTATTCTTCAACAGATCTTCTGTTGTAGTAGGCAAGGTTATGTGCTTGCTTAGCAGTTGGTACAACATCACATCACATGGTGGTGAACTAAGCAAGTACATTTGAAATGCAGTTTAATGATATTGCCGGGACAAAAATCATATTGCCAGTATTTTTATATGTTGAAATTTCTGTGGTGAAATTTTTTTAAAGTTTCTTTCCTGACAGCTAGTGTTGTAGCATGCTCCTGTGATAGTGGCTAAACTCAGACTGTTTCTTTTAATTCATTGGAAAAATTTCTAATGATGCATATTGGAGCAATATCCACAGTGTCAGTATGTCACAGGGATGTCAGGAACCATTAGTAGAAGCTGATGATAGTCTTTGAATTTTCCTTGTCAATTTTCGTCTTGAAGAAAGGAATAGCATGTATTACTCATATATCAAAAATATTCAATAGGGAGTATAGACGAGCTTTCTTTTTAGCCAAGACCATTTTAGTGTGAAGGATAATGTAAATGTCAGCTGCTTAAAGGAAAAGACAGTTATTCTCCTTAATAGTGATTTCAAAATGTCTAATCCCTGTATTGCAGTCCAGTCATGTGAAACTGGGGCACACTTTTATTCTAAACTCCTGTGAATTTGTGGTGGCTATCTGGCTAATTTCCAAGTCAAGCATGATTACAATGCTGTGTCTTCAATAAATTTCACAGAACTAATTTAGTCTTCAAAGGCATGAGGGGTTAAAGCTAGGTCAACTGACATCCTTCTTGTACAACATCATGTCTTCAGTTAATTATGTTGCATCTATATGTGTGTTCTGTGTTGTCATACTGACTAAACTAAGCCTAAAAATTCTATAAAAGAAAAATGTAATTGATGAAGATGAATGCAGAGACTGCCAGCTTGGCTTATTTAATAGCTTCTTCAAATGTATTAGTGAGGAGTTTCAGCTCAGAGCCCATTGTCCAATGCTGCAGCAGATCTGTCCTGCACACAAAATCTTACCAAGTGTTAATAAAGATAATAATGTTTTTTCAGGCTAAGCTCTACTGACACATGCATGAAACCATTAGAATATGTCAATTCAGCTTGAGTTAGACTTCTAACAGTAAGAAGTGTCCTCACAATTACATATTCACTATTTTACCACATCAGATAGGTTATAGTAGGAATCACAGAGCTTTTTGTTAGCATTTAATCCAGTACATACATAGTTCTAAACTGCAACAATGCTGCGTCGTTTAAATGACACTGTTGAGCCCTCTAGAAGTAGAAGGTAATGTAATAATAAATTGTCTTGGTGATGTAAGAAGGGTATAGGAAAGTAACAATAGAGATAATGCTATATGGATGTATACATAGTAAAAACAAAGGCTTGCACTCCGGGCAAACCTGTGACACACTTGGTTTCTTGTTTGTGTGAATCCTGTTCATGCTCATACTGGCCTGAATGTGCACAAACACAGCACAGACTGCTCAAGAGGATCAGATTAGCTGATCTCTCTACCGCTGTTTGTACTTTAGATGACATGCTCACAGCAACCATTAGGTGCTCGTTCAGGTTTGAACAGGCTATCCTTTCACACCAGTGAACTCAGCCGTATCCCTGAACATGTTCTATTTATGTATTCGTCTCACTTATCATCTGCTTTTCTACCTGATCAGTTCACAACCTCATTGCAGCACAGCTGCACGTTGTGGGACAGGACTCCAGAACTTTTGCACAGCTAATTTCACCTTTCTATGTTTGCCATCCTGGCTGGAACTCTGTCCTGTGTACTTCATTGCCAGCAGTGGTCCTGCTAAGATTGTGATCCATCTTTGCTTTTCACTCCTACAGGATCATCCCAGTGACAGCCAAGTGAGCACAGTCCTGGAGCAAGGACTGCAGGGTGTATGACTGAGCAGCTGCAGTTTCCTCACCTGCAGAAAAACTGGACTGTATTGCAGTGTTGAGATGAATATGATACAGAAATGTTTTAGCTGTGTTTTGCTGCTGTGATGAGCTAGATATTTCTTGTCAGGGCTTCAGATATTCCTGGTTAGAACCCCAAACACAGAGCTGCCTGCCTGCCACAACCCTGCTTACAAAGAAGGTGAATTTTAAACACAAGGAAATTGAAAAAAATACCACAATACAGAAATCCAAGAATGTAAAACAAATAAGACAAATAATAAAACCTGTGGTGTCAGATGATGCTGCAATGGTTGTTGTTTTTCTCAGTATTCTCAGAATGAAATTCAAAAAGACCTGTTTAGCAGTGAATCCAGGGTTGCCCTCACAACAGAAGACATTGAATAGCTGGAACATCAGTCTAGTAGATACTGCTTGGTACTTCTAGTTTTGGGAGACATTTCTGTATTAAGAACTGTTCTGGTGTAATGCAATGAGAAATTCTGGCCTTTTGGGGAAGGATTAACTGATTCAGACCAAAAGCCATATGAAGGGTTTGTCCAGGGGCTGCTTCCAGCTGTGCCTCTGCGCTGCACTTGTCAGGCTGGATTCCAGCCCTGGGGCTCGGGGCAGAGCAGTGCATTTATCAGCACTATATTTCTAGTTCTCATTGTATTGCATGGCCTAAAGGATTCATCGAAAGCACTGAGTAGTGTCTCAGTATCTTAGCTCTAAGTTTCTTAAGCTAATTTAATTATTTACTTGAAAGTAGATATTGTTTGAAATTCCATAGATAGAATTCATTAGCAGTCACAAACAGATTTCCACTGTGCATTAGCACATAATGAGCTATTTATTATTTAACAAAAATGTAGAACTATAAAATAGCCTATTAAAATATTTGTGCACATCTCTGTTTAGATATTTGAATAATGAAAAAGTCTCATAGACTAATAGAAATGAAAGAGCTACTTTCTCATCCAGAGGTGCTTCTAACACTCCATAGCACTGATAGGAGTGATCTGGAGGCACTGAGAGCTGGACAAACTCCTGTCCATGGCATGAGCAGAGAGTACAGCAGTGCTTCTGTTACTTCTCCCCAGAAATGGAGCCTGTGCCTGTGTTTTGTTTGGAGATTGCACTCACAGAAAGAGGTTCAGGTTGAAAATAAGTTGATGTTCAATGTTACTTCAATATCACAGAAGATGTGTGAAGCCATTCAGTCCATTTTTCTGTTATGAGATAACTGCTCTGCATCACAGAAATGAACACGTATGTATTTTTGGCTGATCCTGTTACTACAAATTCAGATTAATGCTTTTGGTGCTTCAATCCAAAAAGAATCCTGCAAAAAAAAATCCTAATGACATAACTTTTTTGACATTTTCTAAACAAAGCTCTCATTTTCATTCTTTTTTTTTTTCCTCAAAATTTATTTTAACATTTATTGTTCTATTCATTTTCTATCTGGTGATAGTTCTTCCTGAATCATTGGCTTGAGCCAATAACTGAATGAGTAAGAAAGTTAAAATCCTGGATAGTTTGGAACAAAAACTTGCTTTGCTGTTGTAGGAGGACCTGTGTCAATAAGCTACAGATGCTGAGTTAATGAGGATGGTTTTCATAAGCAGGTGGGTGGTGGGAGTGGTTCTGCCTCTGCATATGAAACAAAGAGAGGACTGGGAAAGGCAGGGAGTAGGAGGGCTGTGGTTTGTGCTGATTGTGCAGTTGGTCCTTGCTATTACTTCTGATTGAGTAATTTACCATTATGTGAGGTATTTTTGATCGTTGCATTAGGAATCCTCTCCTTGTTTGGTTTTCATGTTGTAATGAGTGTGCTTTGGGGATGTATTTAGGAGACTATGACAAAGTTAAAAATTCTAAAATGATTCTCAGTGGAAAGGCTGGGTATTGAATGGAGCCTAGACACTGAGTGATCCTTAAAATTGAAACAAACATGGAATCTTAACTGAACTTTGTTATCCAGGGAGCTCTGGTAGACCAGATTTTTAGGAGGAAATCCTGCCGAAGAGAATAGGGGGGGTGAAGTTTCATTTGATGCTTCAAGAGAAGATGGTGACAAAGTTCTTGACACTGCACCTTATCAAAATTCTCCTGCTAATCTCCAGAAGGTCTTTAGTTGGTGATGAGCCTGAGGATGATTACCTGCCTGAACCCAAAATGTAGGATTTGGTAACTGTAAGAAAGAAAAATGCAATATCTGCAATTAATGTAATTATTTAAACTAAGAAGGAAGAAATAAATTTTACCTTAAGAGACAGGGAATTTCTACCAAAACATTAATATTTTATAAGCTCTTTGGATTGATGTCATTTTGTAATTTATTTGACTACCATCAGTGATGAGTGAGGCATGGAATATTTAGTCTGTATTTCCTGATAAAAGTCATTCCAGGCAGGGAAAGGGCTTTCATCCATCCAAGAGAAGGGATGGCAATTTTAAAAACAAACAAAAATGCAACTGTCAGAACTCCAAGTGTTGGCTTTGATTTGTACATTGTAGTTCCAAATAAAAGACAAAGATGGGCTTTTTTTTTTAATACTGCTGCCTTGTCTCTTCATAAAGCCAATTGATTTGTAGAAGAGCAATATTTGTACCAACAGTATGCATTAAATTACCTTAGAACAGGAATGTATTTTGTACTTTGAATAAGGAAATGGGTTGAGTTCCTTGACTGTGCTTTTAACTCCACTTTTGAAGGGGAAAAATGTTCAGTTAGTCACCTCTTTGCCTGTTTCTTCTTAGTCTATAATTATACAATACCATTACTAAATTTCTGCTGTTGCAAACACCAAATATTTTTGGATGCTGCTTGGTAGATTCATGAGGTTTACTTGGCTAAATCAAAGAGGGTAGAACAGTACATGGCTCTGATGGACTGCAATTGGCTGAGCCTCCCATAGAGCATCATCTACCCTGAGAACATGCCTTTTAAAGGTAAATAGTTTTCTTTTTTCTTCAAGAATTCCAGACTGTATAAAAGCAGTTTTGCAAAATTCATACTCTACTGTGGGGGGGACAAGTCATATGAATGAATGCTTAGAAAGAAGCAGAGATTAAAAGATTCCAGATACCATTTCTGTAAACTATAATTTGGAAAGCTGCAAGCTGTGTTCTGTAATCAGTGAAATTATAAGCATGCAATTACTGTTTTCTTTATTAAGATTATATTTCAAAATAATGTTGCAAATCATCTTGTCTCCAAATAATATCAACCGCTCCTCCAACTCATCAGGATGGTATTCAAATTGATTTCTGCCAAGGTCCTCTGGCAGGTTTGTCTAGGGGAGTATCCACATAAAAAGTGGGACAGTGCAGAAATTGTATTACGATGTCCAGTGGTTATAGATTTGACCCATCATTGCAGGACGTGCAGATACAATTATTCTTCAATTAGGCTGCAGTCTTTCCCTGGGTCTGCCCGAAGTCGTTGAATATATTTGTTTTCACAGCACACACTGGGAAAGCACCTGAATCTGCCATAATCAGTGCCAGTTTCTGTAGCTCAGACCATCTTCAGTGGTGCACTTGGCTGATCATCACTGCTCTCTGCTGCCTCTTCAAATCTGCCTGCAAATCTTTGTGCTTGTGGTCCATAATGAGTTTCCACAAAAGTGATTTAGCAGATGCAGGGACTTTAATCTGTTTGATAAATTGGTTGACCTAACCTGAAGTAAATTAGAAAGTTGTTCTGCTTGCAAATTGAAAGCAAGTTTGAAATAACACTTCTGTTCACAACCTGAGGGGTTGCATTCCTAAGAAAGATTTTTGTCCTCCAAGAAGTTATGTAGATCAAGCCTTAATACCCAGCACAAAGTCTTCCTCAGGCTTCCCAGAGAAGGTGGCACTGAATAGTACATTTGTGGGAACTCAGAGCAGATCAGAGGTTTTGTAATCCCTGTCACAAGCAATTCTTCACTATCAGTCATGAGATAAGGTCTAAGGTGCTTCTGGAAATCAGTTCTAAGTTGTCCTGAGTTGAGCAACCAATAAATGAGACTCTTTAGGTCAATGAATGCTTTTAAATACTCAGTGGTTTGTATCCTCCGGAAAGACTGCAAGGCCTGCCAAAGGCTGAGGCTGCTCCAGGATGCCTGGCATACACAGCACATGTAGTATTTCCTAATTATGCACACCAGCAACTTGGACTAATGCTGCTTTTACCAAATGCCTATGTGGTTCGATTTTGTTAACTGAAGTCTGTTAAAAATGCTATTGAAATCCTGCTCTACAAGAGTCAGTGCTTTCCGTTTCTTCCGCATACATTAGACTGTTGCTGCAAATTTCCAAAGGACGACTTATTCATATGCAAACTAAGTTAGGGGTTGAAGCATGAGAACATACCACTTCTTTTTACATTGAACTTTCAGGCCTGAGAAATCCTAATGTGCACAAGAATATCTCGGAAGCGTTCCGAGCTGCACCCGCTGGGAGAATTGGTACTTGGAGATTCATCAGCAATAAACTCTTCTGCCATCGCTATTTGCTTTAGAAGACTCATTTTAACAGAAAAGTGGCAGAGCTCCAAGTGTAGTTAAAATCTAAAGTAAAGTCATATATGTATAATGGTACAGGATTAAGGAAACCTAGAAAAGATTCCAGTAGGTTTATTAGTTTTACTGTCATTCTGCCCTTCAACCCCAAATTATCATTTTCTCCTTAGATAAATGTGCTGCTGTTGTGATGCAAATGACTATAGGTGTTTGCAGCCTTAGATAATATTTATCAGTTGGTGTACAGTAGGAAGCTTTTGGCTTTGAATGGCAGCAGTAACAATACTTGGTATTGCATCAAACTATTCACTGAAGAACTGGGATGCTATAAATGTAGGCTTTGAAATAAAGTAGAGAAGGAAATGCTTATATGAGTTGAAAAAGTAGATAGGTTTGCTGCCCTTCCAAGGTTTGCATTGCTGGGTAGGAATGACTTGTTTTAGTGTAATATTCTCTTGAAAATCTGTCTTTAGGCAAGTTTTGAAATGTTGGATGTATTGAGCAAGTGCTAGGCTCTGTTAACTTGTTTTCAGTTTTGTAAGGATATATTTATTTCTTTGGAAACTCTGTTTATGTTTAGATGTTGCATTGTCATGTTCTACCTGGCACCTGCTGTTACTCTTTTCTACTTAACTTTCCTTGCAGTTTGTGGATTGGTGGTCGTGATTGTAAATAGGTGGGAGGATGATCAAAACAAGCCCCCCACAATCATTTAATTCAAATTGTTGGCTGTAGCACATAAACCCAATCCCAACAGTCCTGTATCCTAGAATTTAGGTTTTTCAAGAATGCCACATGGCTTTTTAAGCTCTTGTTGATGTTTCTTTTCAGAAGAATACCTTTCTCAAGTTCTGATTCTCTCCTTTGAAATAAGTTTCCATTGTTTATCATCTTTCCTGAAAAATTTCAGATGATAATATTTATAAATGTACAATCTGGAGTCATTAAATTATATATTTCATGGGTGTCAGAGGCATTTAAAAATATTAGTATGTCAGTCAGGGTGGTTGCTTTGTGGTCAAGGCAAACATCTGTGCTTTGATTGTGTGCCTGCAAAATCCTCTTTGTTCTTGAGTCTTGAGGACATTCACAAGAGCGACCAGAAGTTTTGAATGCTAATGAGATTGTGGCCTTAGTTTAATGTCCTTCGCAAGGTCTGTCCTTAAAAATGATTCTCAGACTTTTTTCCTTTTGTTCCTTGGTTTGGTTGTTTCTGTTTCATTTCCTTTGCTCCTCTGTGTGTAATATAATCTTTGCCTGCTTTTTTTCAGAATGGAAATAATTCAAGATTGCTCCATTGTGACCATTTTTAGGTAGGGAGGCAAAAACAATGATGTTTTCTAAACAGGATGAGAAAATGTGCTCATGTTTGCTGGTATTCAATTGTTATTGTAACATGTCTTTTTAAACTCAGTTAAACCCCTTTGAGGAAGGGAGAAAACACTCCCATTACAGATTTAGTCCTGAGATACCTTAGTTACATTACATAATTTCTTTGTGAGTAAAAAATTATTATAGTCCAGCAGAAAATTGTGACACAATGAGTGCTTGAAAGCTGAAACTAGACAGGTTGAGGTTGGATGTTAAATATGAAATATATATGGGAGAGGGGGCTATTAACTACTGGAACATACAACTGAAGCTCTGGGGTGTGGAGGATTCTCCACTGGTGTTTGTGAAGTTAGTATTAAAAATAATGCTTTAATCCCATACAAGTTATTTGGCTCAGTGCAGGAATAATTGGGTGAAATGTAGTGGTCCGTGAAACACACAAGGTCAATATGATCTTATGGATCTTTCTGGCTTTAAATCCTGGAAATGAGAGTTGTAAAAATGTATTACTTCAAGTTCCTCTAGATCAAAATAAGGTAACTTTTTATTCTATGTTTGGTTCAAAGTTGGAGTGGCTTTGCTTTCTTCCTCCCCTCCCCTGCAGGGCCAGTACTGCTCTCAGATTCATATATCTGTGAGATGTGTATTGAACACAGAAGTGGCCCCAGGCCAGTAGCTTTTGTAATTTCTTCTGGGCCCTGGTTGTCCATACAGGAGGCAACTGAGGCCTTAATAGACTTAACAGGCTTGACCCAAGCATGAAATGTAACTTCTGGCACCAAAGGCTTTATTAACCAGTGGATCATATAGTTAGAAACCTATACATGCTACCATAAAATACCTGCTGGGTTTTATTTCTGTGATTATATCAGGTATTGTTTTGAACCAGTAATCAGGAGAGAAAATTCTTCCTCCATGCTTACCAAATCCTTAAGCAATGAAGTGACCCCTAGTAAAATGGTCTTCAGCCACTTTAAGGTTTTATATATTTTTTACTGCTACTAATTTTCTCACTTTGAAAGGAATAGACGTTGAATAAATACCAAATACCAAAAATAATTGGTAGTAATTGTTGTACTGGTGTCAGTTTTAATAAACCATTCAAGTAGAAAATATTTTACAGATCCAGCCATTTCCTATGTGTCACCAGATAAAAGTTTCACATCCTTCAGCACCTGGATCTTAGAGCTGGTACTTCTATTTTTCTTTCATGCTATATTTTTTTTTCTTGTTAATAATAGAGCTGTCATTTCTAATAAAATATGAAACAGCCATCCAGGGAAATAACCCTGGTGATAGATAGAGCAGGCTGAAACACTAGACTGAGTGAACACAAATGCTCAATAGCTTGGAATATAATTCTGTCATTAAATGGAACCTGTAGAGAGAGTAGGACTGAATGCACCGGGGTGAAAATGCTTTGCACTTGGGAGGCTCGTTCAGCTCCTCTTGGAACTGTTCTGCTCATTGGCATCAAAACAGCCTTCTGAGATTTGAAGGAAGAAGTGTTGTCAAAAATCAGACACTGTTAGACTGACCAAAGGGAGAGCCACAGAAACATGCACCAAAAATAGAGCTCTTTTGTCAGCCTCTCTACCAAAAGATTCACTTTGTCGCCCACCTTTTTGAAGAAAAGGATGGCAAGTCCAATTGGAAACTTTGCACACGAAGGGATCACAGGGAGGTCTAGAGATTCTGTCTTTTCTTTGGTGTTTGTAACTGGGATGCAAGGCAGAGGGAAGGGTGCATTAGAGAGACCCCCATCTCCCTATTCTGCCTTAAATGGATGTGATCTATGTAGGAAAAATCTTTTCCATGTGGATCCATGAACTCTGTGTTCTCTCTATTTCAGCTCTCTGATGTAAGGTTTGCTCACTAACTCAAGATATACCCTGTCAGCCACATGGTGAATTGTTTCTCCTCTGTGTGTTTGTTTCCTCCATTCCAAAACTGAAATGAATATATTTCTTTTTTATCTTTGCAAAACACTGTGACAGTTCTGGGTGGACAGAGCATTAGGAGACTTCAGTATCACTGTTGTTGCAAACAATGTTGTTTCTTTGTCCCCCAAAATTGAACACAAGTATTTTTGGGAGGGGTTTCTGAGTGGAAAAAGAAAAGTAAAACTGCCTATTTAAATGATAATTATGCTCTTCTCATCCTCCAAATAACAGCTAAAATGCCTGTGTTTTTCTCATCGAGCAGTCTGGTTGGCTAATGGACGATGTCTATTTGCAGTTAAAGCTATTTCAATGTTGACAATTAAGCATATACGTGGAACAGGGTAATCAGTAGAATGCAGTTTTATCACCAATGTTAATTATCTAATATTTTCCAGCTTACAATTATGTGAAAATTCCTTAGGCATAAATGAAAATGAACCCATCAGTTACAATTTTTCTCAAGCTAACGGCTGACAGAACATTTGCTGCCCCACAAAAAATGGAAGAGCAAAATTATCAAGTCAGTTGTTCAGGGTCTATAATATATAAATGTAGTCATATGTTACATGGTGTGCATTCTTATCCTTATGGCGGGAAACTTCCACATTGGTGGCTAGAATTGCTCATAAAAATTTTTCTTTTTTCAAGAGGTCTCTATATGCTTCTATTTCTAAAATGTCTAAAGAAAGTGCTTTTAAAAGAAGCAGAACAAACCCTGATCTTGAATGCAGATTATGAATGAGAACAGAATTGATCTAAAAGCTATTGTTTACTATAATAATTATTAGAGATTCACTCCAGCAGTGCCTAGGAGAATATGTGCTGCTTTATACAGAAAGAAGGCAGGTACTCTCTGGCACGTCTCCTTTATATCCCTGAACGACTTGCCCTTTTCATTTTATTTCTCATCAGCTGAAGACTAATCTCAGTTACAATCATTCCAATCAGACAATCTCAAGTGACCTTTAGATGCTTAGGAGAGCCACTGAAGATTATTTGTTAACCTCCATCCTCCAAACTTGAATAAGCATCCTAAGTTAACAGAGAGTGAGAGAAACCATGAATAAGTAACATTTTTCAGGAAAATGTATCTTGGCAGTTTTACAAGCCCTGCTATCAATTTTAGTTCGGAAGTTTATCTTCAAATGAAAATGGAAGAAACTAAATTACTCT
>WAAE01026511.1:0-10040 GCA_013400495.1 Nicator chloris
TTTTTTTCCTCTAAAATACTGAATTATAACATAGAAAGGATCACCAGTGACTTCTGAAAACTGACAAGTCTTAGCTTTGCTCCAGCCAAGTTAGCATATGCCTTACTGCAGCAGGCAAACCTCAATTCAGTTGGCAGTAGGATTACAGCAGGTATATTTACCCTCAAGAACGCTCATTTTCCATTTATAATTATCTTCTTCTCTGCTGAGTCAAGAGGGAAATCAAAATTAACCTGTGTTTTAGATTGTTTTCCCTGGACTGACATGAAAATTCTGGGTGACATTGTAGAAAGCATCCAATTTATGTAGGCTCAAAAGACTGGCTTTCAAGATCATCTGCTCCTCAGATGTATAAGGGACATCAGAGAACAGAAACCTTTGGTTTCTAATGTTGAAGATGGAGACATAGATAGAAGGTTGCTGCTTCTGTTGCTGTTAGTATGGGATAAGATCATAATTTATGTTTTCAGATGAGGCTTTGAATATGATGATCTGATGTGTTCTAACTAGAAGCCAAGTTGCCCCTTGGGGGAGGTTTCAGAAGTGTACGAGTGTGCACTAATAGTTCCACTGTAATTTTTTTCTTTGTCCCTCTGCAATATGTATTTATGGCAGACACAATCCACTCCAGAGGTTGAAGAAGAAGGTAGGAGGCTTTGTGGATGCATGTGAGAAAAAGTACTTTTTCTGGGAGAATTTGTGGTTTGGGGTTTTTTGGTGTTTTTTTCTTTTTTTCTGTAACAGTCTTCTCATCTGCAAATTACTACTTCCTGTTTGAAAACTGTGTGTAAGATGCTTTTATGCCTCCTTCATCACTGTGTTCCACTTCCCCTCCAAGCAGATTCAGACAGAGGATGTCCCTCTTTCCAAGGAGTATGTAGGCCAACAATATCCACGCCTCAGTGATGTAGAAATATTATGTTAACCCACTCAAAAGCCAAAGCTGTTTACAGCAGTTGTACCTAGAGGCATGCAGTACAGGTCCTTTTCTTTTCCAGTTCTGCTCCCTCATCCCTATTTTAAAAATGCAGAATTCTGTGAACAGCTATGACAGTCAGCAACCTGTCGCCTCATCTGACTGCATGGAGCTATATCAGCAATTTGGCCCAGCGTCTAACCCAACACCTCATATATCTCACCAAAATACAAGATAACAATACAGATGGAGTAAGATAACAATACAGATGGAAGCATTTACGTTAGTATATGTAAGTAGAGTAATTTAGGTTGATAAATGCTGCGGAAGTTTAAAGCACTATTTTGTCTCATGCTCACATAAACTTACATTCCTTGGCTTTGCATTTTGTTGTGTGGATTAAGTTATAGCAGATATGCCTGGAGCACCCGTTGAGGCTAAACAGTGGTGCTTCATTGTTTAATATCAGCTGCTTTATTATGAGAATTCAAATAAAACTTGACCTAAGCAAGGCAGGCCTTCCTGCTATTTTTAGAATGTTATGCCATATCCTGTGTCCATGTTTCACAGGCCGGTGTGTAATTAATGATATGTGTCCTTATTCCTCTCTTGTTAATTGATGCACAAGCTTTTGGGAGATTTAAAATCATGCAGAAATGTGAAAAGTGAAAAAGGGAAGAAAAGAAAAAAAACAATCTTCCACAGTTGAAGTGGGAGCGGGGGTGGGTTGCTCTAGGCAAGTTCAAAACTGCACTGCCTCACAGCATTGCTGGGATCCACGAGCTTTGAACATTGGCTCCAATGCCTCCATGATCCTGTTCAGAGAAGTTGTTTCATATGTGTCTTTTCCTTCTGTTGCCCCTTGCCCTGGCATCTGGCAAGAGGGCAGAGGAGCCTCTCCTTCAATTTTCTCCTGAGTGATCTCCATCTCACCGTTGTTGGCTTTCAGGTTGGAGGCAGGTGTGCAGGAGACCATAGGTTCCTTTAATCCCTATTAAGAACAGCAGATCACAGTTGCCCCTCTGGCCTTGTTCCCTATGACTATGAAACTAGCTTTAGCAGCAGAGAGATTTAATCTTTCAGGTGGAAATGTAGTGCTGGTCAAAGGTCTGTGCTGCATCTTTTAGGACAGTTTCTTAGCTGTGTGAAGTTAATTGTGAGGCAGTGTCCGTTCCAAGTCACAGATTTTGGCAGAAGGCTTGTGCTACACTCTTGCCTTTCTGCAGTTCTGCTCCTTTCCCTGGGAGAGATCTTGAAGAAAGCCACAAACTATGCCAGACGTGCAAAGAGGCCTCCAGCCCCTCTTAGAGGCTCCTTTATTTGCCTGCCTCCCCTTCCCATTACCTGTCTGGTGACCAGAGGGAGGGAACAAGCAGTTCTGGGATGCACTGCAAGCTGTGTGGAGACGATAAGCAGCTCTGTTTTTCTTTGTTATCTCTAAAACCTACCTGGTGCAATCTGTCAGCTGCTTCAGGTGCTCTCTGAGAGCACAGACGAGGATGAGCCAAGGTGTCTATGCTACATAGTACTCTGGCTGTACCCTTGCCAGTGCCTGCAGCAGATAGGACAGGCTGATAGGAAGCAGCCAGTCACTCCTTCAGCAGTTGCTGCCCAGTTTTGTTCCTCCATCTTCGGTTAATTTAGATCATACCTTAAGTGCGTCCACAACTACGTTTAAGCAAAAGCTGTTACCATAGTAACACTGGAGATTTTCTAAATGCAGTCTATGATGTAAACAACTAAAATGACTGTCACCCCAAATAGTTTATTTCTTCTGTGTAGTTTATTGAGTATTTAAATATGTTTTGGCACACACAGGTTTACCACTTCTAAGTATAACTTGGAGGAGTAACACATCTTTTCTTACTGCTTCCATTTCAGCAGATCTGTTTCCATGTCAACAGCTCACATTGATAAAGAATTGACATTCTGACTGCATTTGGCAGTGTAGGATACAAGGTGACAATTAAAATAAATCAATGTTTCTAATGATGCTGATGTTTAAACCATGCCAAATACTGGGATTCCCATGCACAGTAGGCAGAGATTGCTTCTTTTAATCTGCAGAGAGTGAGGCAGGAATTCTCATGGGAACAGACTTTCTTTGCAAGGTTTTTAAGCCTTCCTGCTTACAGATGCAGAAAGACTGGGAAAGCAAACTCTCTCACACAGAAAAATGCACCTAGCACTCTGTGTGTACGTGCACATGTGTGTTTACTTTGGCTCATCCACTTCTAATCTAGCTGAGGTCTAGGAATGCATAAAGCATATAATAAAAAATAGAATGCAATTCTTGGATTAGAAACCTGTTTTGAGCTGAGTTTCTCACAAAAACTGTGGAGCAGGTGCCCCCTCTTTCCACTCCTAATTTCCTTGTAGGGCATATATGTGTTGAAATTACTGAGAGACAAGAAGGAGGCCCAGAGGGGCATTTTTTAAGCCTCAAGCCTGTTCAATAGACTGACACTTCAAATTGTGTGTTTTGGGGAGGCTTTTCTCTGTGTCTGTGAGCAGCATGTGACACAGTTGTCACTGTTGAGGTGTCATCGCTGTGCCTGTTCCCCCTTAGTTCATAAGGGCTGAGATTAATTAGTGTCCCAATGTATTAAGCACCCCAATTATACATGATATGAGGGACAGAAACATGACCCTTGTTTTACAGGGGCAGAGAGAGATTGAAAGAAGTTTTTCAAAGCTGCAGGTTGGATTGGATGCTTCCAGGTGGTGCAAGCTCCCTACCTGTAGTTGGGATGCCAGAAAATCCTTTATCTGCTATTGGCTTAGGGTCATACTGAAGTCTCGTGGCAGACATGGAAATCCAGCTTAGCTCTCCTGATTTATAATGTACTCACCTTCAAGGATGAGCAAAATTTGGGAAAATATTTCCATGGAGGCATTCATCTCGTCTAAAGGTACTCTGTCTAGTTTGAAGGAGGTTTAAAATCTATAATTTCTGCTGCATCTGGGGACTATAAATGCCTTCTAATGTTAGGCATGTAGGTGATGTGCCTAGTGATCTTAGTTGCTGTGGATTCTCCTGCAATCCAATGAAAAGAAATAAATTGTGTCCAAGCAACAGTTCATATCCCCTTCAGCACGTGTCTAGCAATGCCTGATACTGCTTTGTGAATGTGTAAATTCACTTGTTACATCTTTCATATTATAGAATTATATAATTTTTGTGGTTTGACAAGTGCACAAATTTACCTAGTGAGGCTTCTATTTTCGAATGAAATTCTTAGGTATTGTTTTAGAGAAAAGAATATAAAAGCAGAAATACTGGTAAGGGTAATATGGTTCCTGGTACCACTGCGGTATACCAAAATATGATGAGATTTGCTCTCGTACATCAGTCATTTGTGTACTGGACAGTGAAGATGAATATAATAAATCCCTCACATGTACAAATGACAATATTATTTTCAGATTGCATTCTTTGGAGGATCTCTGGGCACTTCAGAAGAATTAGTGGATTATGCCTCACAGCAGCCCATAAGGTGGTAAGTATTATTACTGTATTTTGTAAATGTGAAAGAATCGTGTTTTATTAATAAACAGAGAACTTGCAAAATCAGTCAAGTCCATGACAAATAACTTTTCCCTATAGAAAAATCCCACTCTTTCAAATGCAAGACGTGTCCAATGTTTATATTTCAGCAAACAAGCCGTTGCTGAATGACTTTAATTTGATTGCACAAGAGTGAGACACTTTTAGGACATACTCTATGAATGTCACTGAAGTGCTGTAGCATAAAAAATAGATTGCAACCAAGACAGGATATGTAGTCTCTGTTCTTTGGTCTTGACTATTGGCTGTAGCTGACAGCAGAATAGCAGCTGGCCAGATGGGGCTGCACAATAATTAGGGCTAAGAAGATCCAGCCCTCTCTGTTGAACTGCTGTTGGCCTTCCTTACTGTATTACCTCATCTCCTGGCTGCAGAGATTGGCAAACCTTCAAGGAGGCGTGCACAATATTGTTTCTCCCCACTTTGAGTTAGAGGTATAAAAGTAGCAGGGGCTGTATGTGCTGCTTCTCAGAGATTGGGCTGAGTGATGGGTCCTGTGAGGGGGTTACCTTCAGCACCTGTGGGATTTGGTTTTGAAGGGCACCAGGATCAGGCAAGTGTCCCTCCTGGTGCCACAGCTTTCAGTACCTGGCTCTGCCTGAGTTCTGGTGTCTCTAGATACTAGAAGGTTTTACCACACACTGGTGGCTATTCATTCTTCAGTACCTGTAGCCATTGTTCCATGGAGATGTTACTAGCCATATGGTAGTGCTGCTTCTACCCATTTTATTACCTAAATTTAATTAACAGGCAATTATAATATCCAGACAGACAAATATAATAATGTACTGTCATGCTTCATTGTAAATAATGTCTGTAGTAGCCAAAGCAATGTTATTTGACTTAATATGAATGTGCTTGACATATGCCATCTAGAGTGAGATGAACATGATGCCTAAGACAAACTCTGTAGTAACATGTGGTCCCTGTTGTTCAAAAGCTCTGGAAACCCATCCATAATCAATAACAGTAAAGTTCTAAGGAATGAAAGGGTGGTCATAATCATTTATGTATGAGTTAATGCAAACCAGAAGAGATGCATAACCAAACACAGACAGGAATTGAAGAACAGCTATAACTTAGTCCAAGAAATTCTGTGCTAAAGACCCTGACTTTAACAAGACAGTAATGTCTAAGGCACAGCTGAGAAACCTTTGTGCAAAACAGAAGGAATATATGAATTAAGGATGTTAAATGGTGTTTGTCTGTAATTGGATACAGCATAAATGCCCTGAAAATGTTAATTCTTTCCAAATCTGAAAATAAAGTTTGTTCTTTCTGCCCAAAATTTCTTCTAATTTTGTAGAGGTGCACTTGTGGACCACTAATCGAAAAAAAAACCCCAAACCCTGTAATTCTAATAGCTGGGTAAAATCTGTTCCAATCCAACACTAGAAAGTGGAGGAGGAAAGAAATTAGTTACAACCCCTCATGTAAGGAAAAAAAAGATAGGAAATAATAAAGAAAATTAGTTTTACTAATAAATCAAATATATTGCATTTTTGGCTTCTGCCCTTCTAAAATAAAAGAAAGCAAGAGGTTGTCAGTGGCAAAATACTACATTGTTGAATTTTAATAGATTTGTAAATCCCACTCCTCATCCTTTGTGAGAATGTAGTGGAAATGCAAGATGCTACTCACAGTTCTGCTTGGTTTAATTCAGTGTCAGAGTTGCCTTTTGTTGTCAGTGGGGTGCAGTTCCTATGGAGTGAAACAGCACATAGAGCATGGACTAAAGTGCCTCAAAACAGCTGTGTGCTGCCTTAGGCAGTACCTCAGTGGTTAACAGGGACTAAAGTGCCTCAAAACAGCTGTGTGCTGCCTTAGGCAGTACCTCAGTGGTTAACAGGGATAATGGATGTGCACGCTAACAGTGAGCACAGCCAGTTTAAGGATCAAGACCAAAGGTTATTTTTGGGTAAAAGAGAGAAGAAGGTGAAAATACACAGGTGTGCAGGAATACAGTTTTGTAAGCAGATTTAGGACCTTGGCAAAAAACAAAGACTCTTCTTCCTCTGCTGTTACTTTGCAACAAAGGTTTTAACCTGACATATAGGTAGCTAAAATATTGCTCCAAGCTGCCTTAAACTTCACAGAGGCTCTCTTCTGCTGAGGGCTGGGCAGAGCAGAAGGGAAGGGTAGTAACTAGGGCTTACTGAAAACTAGTGGGGCTTTCTGCTGGGGCACACATTCCTGAGCAGTCACTTTGCTACCTTTTAAAATGGATAAGGATGCTCCTCCTAGACTCTTCATGCTGGTGAAGGTAGGTGTGCAGGCACAGAAACCTCATACCAGAGAGAATGCTGCAGTTTCAGTAGTAATAGGGTTTTGGCTGAAAACAGAGTGAAAGAGCATGCAGTGACACATGCAATACCCCCTCTTCTTCCGCTGTCCTGGATGTGCCAAGTCTTCCTGCTCTTCTTCTAGTCCACGGCAGAGGAGCAATACAGCAAACTGACTGCTTGCTCCATTCTCTCTCCTGTAGCTGTAAGATGATGAGCTGTTGCTACCACTGGAAGAGTGGCACTGGGTCTCTGCTGACAAAGTAAGCAGGTTCCAGCGACTGGCAAGTGCATACTGCAGCAAAAGGGATATTCCAGGATGTCAGAAATATCTCACCTTGGTTCCGTGTCTGGATGTTTAAACGCTGAGTCAGCATCCCAATCCACTGTGTTATTCTGGAAGAAAGTTACTCCATTTACTCCTCAGGTTTCTAATTGCTGGGGTCAGACACTGGCCTATAATTGCAGCTGTCAGCTCACTGTTAAATAGAGAGATGTAAAATACCTCCTTGCACATAATTTACTCGCATTTAAAACCCATCAAGGGACATATAAAACATTCCTTTTTTTGTAACATTTATAAACTACTGAGGAGTGCGGAAATATTCCCCTGTATTAATTACGGTAATTTAGGCGATGTCAATGGAGGGCTGGTGAGCACAGCAGCTATGATTCTCCCCCACAATTCCTTTATTTCCAGGCACTGAGGTTCCCCTGAGCCCCTTCCAGCTGCAAATTCTCCTGGCATGAAGCAGGGTAATGCTGGAGGGTGAATGTATTTTCAGACCATGTATACATGAGGGAGTTGCACAAAGATTACTGGTAAGCCTGCTTAGTTAAACCAATGGAAAATGTGGCATGAACAGTCTTATTTCATCTGGTCACTTCTTTTAGATTTGGATTAGGTTTGAAATCAAGTAAACTCCCATTTAACATCTTTAAATAAAGATGTATGAAGGCATTCACATCAGTTTAACTTGAATTGTTTCAGTCAGATTTAAATGAAACCGGTGAAGCTTTCTTGTACTGAGGTGACCTCAGTAAATACAAATTTCTGTCTCTATTCTACAGACCAAAGGAGCTGCAGCTCTTCTGGGTTTTCTCGAGGCATAATTTTAGTCACCTATGCCGGTAGCCAGTGGGAATTATAAGCTTTCCTGGATGAGGGTAAATCAAGTGAGGGACATACAGTGGTTGGGAAAGGAACATGAAGGAAGGCAGCTTTACTTGTCACTTGATGAAAAGGAGCACAGCAGCTTATTTGAACTTCTCCAGGCCTAGTGCTGTGAATGGTTGGGCCTGCCATAGGCCCTCAGTGTCTTGTTATTGTCAGAGTATCCAGTGGGGCTAGCACAAGCACACATGGGGTAGTCCAAGTGATGCATCTGACTGGGGAAGGGTCAGCCTGCAACACGTATAGACAGAAAATTCACTTTAAAGCCTTCACTCCTCTGTTGGGACAATACAGAGCTCTTGATACTTGTGTGTGAGAGCAAGAGAATGGGCAGGTACCTATTCCCATTGGGTTATTTCAGCCAGCTGATGCAAAGTAAGAAATGCAGCTACTTTCAGTTCATGGAACCTTGGTGGTGGGCATGTTCTCCTGCAGTAGTGTGACATTTGGAGAATAGAGTATGTTATGCTGAATGTCATCTTGAGTTTCCCCCATGAAATAATTTGAAGAATGTTCCCCAGCTGCCCATGCTGAGCTGTGAGAATTGTTGCTGAAAGCACATAATGTGGTGTATTCTTAATTTTCGATAACTCCATCATGGAGAAGTGTTAGAGAATTGCTGTGGTTTTGAAGGTACAGATATGTGGTTTTCTTCATCAGAGGTGAAGCCATATAAACACTGCTTGTCACTTTCTTGTTATGCACTTGCTGTGTCACCTGTGTTTCAGTGGGTGTCCCAAAACAGTGATGGAAAAACACTGGATCTGAAGTAGTATGGTTCTTGAGCCAGAGGGCAGCTGATTAGATCCAGTGCCTGAAGGGGAATTCTTCTGCAGAAGTATTCTTCCCGTTACTATGCCGCCAGGCCATATATCATTGGAGGGCTGAAATTTGTTTTTATCAATTCAGAAACAAGATCCTACATCTGTTCCTAATTACAGGTAGGGGTCTCAGAGGAGGTCTGAGTTACCGTGTATGTGGATATCAAAATGCCTAGCTCTCATTACTTGAATAGGTAAATAATTTTATTCATCATCTGTGCAGGGACATAGGAAGTGTAGCCCAGGAGATGTTAACAATTAACAGCAATCTCATCTGCATTACTGGCTATCAATATCTTCTGCTCAGTAGTTTAATATTGACTGTGTAAACTCTCTGAAAAGGGATAATTATATTTTTTTCATGTGAATTGGACATTTACAGATATATTTCTGGCTTTGTTCAGATTGAATTTATATTGTATTTTTCTACAGAGAATATGATTTATGGTTTTTGCTCTCTGTGGGGGAATGAGGGACCAAATATCTTCTGTAAAATGTGTGCTACTACAGCTTGTGACTGGCTTCCATTCAAGTCAAAATGCTAACCATCGTGGAGGACTGCTTCTTGTGTGAAGTGGGTAATTTCTCTGGACTCAAAATTTTAGTTTTGACAGAGCTTATATTGTTGCTTTTCACTTTGAGGGAATCTGTCCCTGTTCCATACAGTGTACAGTTTTACTTTCCAGTAAATGCAAAGATTTGCTCTTAGTTTTTAAAAGGCCTTGCCCTCACTGTACAGTTACTCTTGTTGCTTGCAAAAAGGTTACATGTAAGAAATGCACCACCCTATGTTGATACAATTTATTGCTATCGATTCAAACAGACATGAGAGAAAAATAAAATGGCGTAGCTACTTGAAAGCAAATACACTACTATTAATATTTTTAACTTGAGCTGGCCTACCTAAGGCACACTGGTGCTTTTTACTGAAGTCATCTGCATAGCCAGAGAGTATGGGCAAGAAATAGAGTTAGTACCACATACCAGATGCTGATACCACTCCTCTGTATAGTTTAACCATGACACTAGGAGGTGGGTCTCCTCCCTGTAGAAACTGAAACTCAGGGGTTGTTAACCCCCTGTTAAACTGTAACTGCTGGGACCTTTCTTTTTTCTTTCTGTTAGAAATTTAACTGTATTCCAGGCAGTACAAAATAATGCTGACTAATTGTGGTAGCAATAGTGCTTTGATGGTTTCTGTGCATGAGGCTGGGAAATCCCTCTGAGAAACTTAACACGTGCAGTAATGTAGAGTACACTGATGCTGTTACTTGAATTT